>PISW01011300.1:0-15909 GCA_004023785.1 Mungos mungo | reverse complement strand
TGGGAGAGGAAGGGGGAAAGAGAGCGGGGATGAGTGAGGGACACAGATCAGGGGAGACTACTGAATACTGGAGACGAACCATGGACTGAAGGGGGAGGGGGAGTGGGGAGGGGGTGATGGTCATGGTGGGGGGCACTTGTGGGGAGAAGCATTCGGTGTTATATGGAAACTAATTTGACAATAAACTATTATAAAAATAAAAGTAAATAAACATTTAAAAATTAGATAATTGTATCTTTTTTCCATTATATTTTTAACTGTATTGATGAGTTATCAGAGACCAGTTTGGGGCCATCGTACTTGTTAACAATGAACTATGTGGAATTTATTTTTTTTAATTCATAAATGAAGTACAGAGGTAAGCTAACTGGTGCTGGTATATTTGTTCCATCATCATCAAAGACCTAGGTTTGTTGTTGTTTTTACCGCATTGCATTCCCATCTGCATCACATTTTTACATGCTACAGTATACTGCATTAATGGTTTCAAATAAAAGAATCAACTCTGTTTTTCCCAACAGGGTGATTTCATTCCACATCTCAAGATGGCGTGTATTCTGTCTGCATTTTAGACAGCAAGAAGGTGAAGAAGGACAAGTATGAAGTCTGCTGTTTAGTGAGGCTTCTAGGAAAACCAATACATTTTACTTTGTCTCATTGGCTAGAATTTAGTTACATAACTACTCAGAGATGTAAAGAGGCTGCAAGATATCCTCTCTTCAGAGAGGTGCTGTGCTCATCTTTAAAAAATATGCTTTTGTTTTACTAAAGAAAAAATGTGGGAAAGAAATGATGAAGTAGGCAACTAGTACTCATTCCCATCCTTCTGCACATACTCTTGTTTCCTTCAAACTGAAACCAAAGCATTTTCTGAAACACATGTTAAATTCACCTATTTCCTTATATCCCTCAGTGCCTTCTGCATCATGGTGTCAAAAACCCTACATTGCCTTGATATTATCTCTTTTCTAGATTCTCCTACCCCTCTTTTCATCTTGCTTTCTGTACTCAAGCCACTCTTTATTTAAGTTATGCAAGCATGCTATGGATTTTTTTGCCTCATAACCCTTGCCCAGGCGGTTCTCTCTGCTTTGGAGGCTCGTCCCTCTAGCTACTTCCTTTATCCAACCCTTACATTCCTTTCAGATCTCAGCATAAAGGTCACTACCTCAGGGGGTAATGAAGATCATATATCACCCATTATATGGTTTCATAGTAATTGTACTTTTTACATCATAACATTTACTTGTTTGAAATTTTATATTTGTATAATTATCTTATTAATTAATTATTTCTCTCAGTGGATTGTAATTCTGTAGATCAGAAGCAATGTGTGTTTAGCTTATTGCTATATCCATAGTGTCATGCACAGTGCCTAAAACATAGGAGGCAATTAATAAGCATTTATTGAATGAATTAAAGAAGTCTATCACAACATCATACCATGGACGTTTGGAGATCAGGAGCTGATATAGTAGTCCCTCTAGCTTTTCCAGTCCAGAATTTTCAAAGGTCACTGATTAGAGCATTAAGCTTAGCAATTTATGGTTCAAGATTAACATAGTTCTAGGCAATAAATTTCAAGGTGTGGTCATGGTAATGAGTTATTAAAATTAAGTGAGGATGCTGATGGTTTGAGTCATGCAGTTAAAAAAATCTGAGTTAACTTATTGGATAAATTTCCTTCAGTGTGTCCATGATGATCACAACAATGAGGACAAAAAGAATGTGATCCTGGTGCTCCAGGCTCCAGTCAATAAGAGAAAGTGTTCAGGCTGTTGATAAAGGAACAAAAAAAGTAGGGCAGAATGCTATAGCTAGATGGCAGGAGTTTCAAAGGTGGAAAGAAAGGTTTTTGCAGAAATATGGAAGAACAGTCAGGTAGAAGTGGCAACAGGGAAAATTCAAATTCAGTCTGCAGCTATGTGATATGTGCATTTTATCAGAATAAGTAGCATTAGAGCTAGAGCTTTGAAGTGAGAGTGATGTCTTCTGGGGATAGCCAGCTTTCAGTCAAGATGAGGAGGCAGAAGGGGAGGAGGCAAGATGGTGGTGAAATAGGGAGCTCTGTACTTCCTGCCTGCATCTCTCAAAAAAAGAAGGTTTGAAGACAAAGGACACTGAACTACAAGAGTCTGAAAGGAAAAGAGACAGAGTCCAGGAAGAAGACAGACTCATGGCTGTGTGTTTGCTAACTGGGGAAGATAAAAATGGGCCAGGACCAGGAAATATGGAGAGGAAGGAGCCCTCTCCACAGAGATACAAGAGGAATAGTGGCTGAAACTGCACATAGAACTGTCCCTGGAGAAGAGAAAAACCTTGGCCCAGGATTGAGAGGGATCCTATCATCCCATCTCTAACTGCAGGGTGTTTGGAGAGAGATCTTATTTCTACATGTGGCACTTTCTTTGGGCTGGATGCCCCGGTCCCAGTTGGCATCAGGAGAAACTGCTCCCCTACTCCCATTTCTCTATCCCTGGCTAGGAAGGATCAGGCCTGCGGGATTACAATTTGAGTGGTACAATTAAAGCGAAGGTACTAAGATCTGGAAACAAGATGGTGCTTGGGACATTGAACACAGACCACTTTAGCTATGCCCAATGCATAGGGAGTTCCAAACCAAAAGAGTAATTTGTAACACTTGATTTGAGAAGGGACTGGGACGCCATTTTTCTCCCCACAACCACAAAGGCAGGGACCAGGGAGGGGTCCACAAGACCCACAGTGGAGGCAAGACCTGCCTACACCAGACCATGCCCATTCACCCCAGAGAGTTGCTTTTTTTTTTTTTTATGGAGCCTGGGGCAAGACCAACATTGATGCTTTGCCCTGATTAACTCTAGATCAATTCTTGAATTCTTGCTATTCAGATAAATTTTCTATTATCTCATTCTTATCTCTCCCTTCCACTGGATTGGGCAGTCTGGTTATTGGTTTGCTCAAACAGTCACATTTAATCCATTCTCTTTACACACATTCTACACCTTTGTCATTATTTTCCTTTCTTTCTCTCTCTGGAATATTCGGACTATATAGTTTCTCTGGGTAACATTGGGTTCATTTCTTTTTCCTCGCCTTCTACCATATCCTCCTTTTTCTCTCCCTGAATTAAGCCTGTTAGTCTTTCTGCCTGGTCAATGTTCAAATTTTCTTTCTCCCCACCCGTGTCATTTCTCTCTTTGTATATGCTCTTCCATCAGCATTGCCTTCACCTTGCTCCTTATTTGTGGCTGGGATTTCTGGTCTTAACACTTTACACTGCCTTTGTCTTCTATTATTTTTGCTTTCGGTTTTTTTTTTCTTTCAGTTTGCTTCGTTGTTTGACTTGTCTGTGTCTTTGCCTGCTTTTGTTCCCGGTTGGTTTGTCTGTTCCAGGGCTAGCTCAAAAAAACAAGCCAAGTGGGGGGAGAAGCCAAGGTGGTGGAGAAGAAGGGAGCTCTATAAACTTTGTCTGCCCCATCTGTCAAACTGAGAAGGACATTACAATCATCTGCAAGAGTGGAAGGAGAAAATACAGACTCCAGAAAGAAGACAACCTCAAAGATGTCTGAGTGAGTGAGTGCAAACTGGGAAGATTGGAAAATGGACCAGCCTGGAAAGGGCAGGGGAGGTGGGAGCCCCAGCCCAACACAGGGAATGCCCAGAGCCCCTGAGAGACAAAGGGAAGAGAAAGAGAAACTGAACATGCTCATAGTACTGTGTCTAGAGAAGAGATAACGTTTAACCCAGGACAGAAAGAAAAACTCTCACTCTATATATAACTGCTGGGCAGTGAGAATCCAGGGTGGCACCAGGAAAAACAGCCCCCTCTCCTAAGCGATCCAAGCAGGGAGTTGGCAGCAGCAGCTGTGAGAACGCACCCCGCCTCTTGCAGCGCAGTTCCCGTCCTGCAGCAGCAGCTTGAATCCCCAGTGGCACCAAGAAAACACAGCCCCCACCCCTAAGCGATCCTGGCAGGGAGTTGGTGGTGGCGAAGGTGGCAGAGGCTGCCAGGTGTGCACGCTTCACCTCCTGCAGCACACCTCAATTCCTGCAGGTGCGGCACATATCCTGGCTGGCACCAAGAGAAACTGCTTCTTCCCCCTATGAGATACCAGCTGAAAAGCCAGCTGCTAAAGTGAGTACATCTCATCTGTGGTAACATAAAAGGGCATGGACTAGGATTTTGAAGTGAGGCGGGCCTGGAAAATACAGCTTGGCACAGCCACAGCACAAGGAGATGGGACTCATGACAGTGGCTTGCAAAGCGTAGTTCCAGCTGAGCTTGGGGAGCCACCATTCGACTCTCCACAACAACCAAGGCAGGGTCTCCAAAGGCCTACATACACCAAACCACACCTATCCACTAGTGGGAGCTGCTGCTTTTTTTTGTACTTATTTATTATTATTATTACTCTTTATTCTCTTTTTTTTAAATGTTTTTAAATGTTTTTACTCTTTATTTTCCTTTTTATCTCCCTCTTTTTTTTTTTTTTTTTGGGCATCCAGCTATATTTTCCCTTATCTCATCCTTATAACACCCCTCAGCTGGTTATATGCTTTTAGACTGCCCATTGTCCTTTGTTGTGTCTGCCCCCCTTTATTTTTTTCTTCCCTTCATTTCTTCCCTTTCCTCTCCCTTCCTTTTCTTTTCTTCCATTGCCCCTTTTAGTTAGTTTGTTTGATTTGTCTGTGCATTTGCGTGCTTCTGTTCCTGGTATGTTTCTCTGTCTGTTTTCCTTTTCAGGATTACCCCAAGAAACAAGCCAAAGTACACAGATGGAGAGTCCCAAATATTGCTGAGCAGGGAAATCAAATAATTAAAAGCACAACAATAGAAACTGAGAGACACCATTAAAAGAACATTTCTGAAATTACAGGCCCTGGACAGTCAATAAGACTCCTATTAGACACCTTTACTAACAGGTGCACAGTGCACAACAAGCTTTTAAAACTGACAAGAGACAGAAAACTAGCCAAAATGACTAAAGGAAATAACTCTTCCCTAGAGAAACTCCAGGAACAAGACACAGCCACAGAACTGCTCATAACAGATATAAACAACATAACTGAACAAGAATTTAGAACAATTGTCATAAAATTAATCGCTAGATGGAAAAAAACATCAGAGAAGTTACTGATACAATGACTAGGGATTTCAAAATAGGTGTCACGCATTACAAAAGGCTATAAATGTTGTGAATAATAAAATGGAGGCGGCCACCTCAAGGATTGACGAGGCAGAGAGAATAGGTGAATGAGAAGACACAGTTATAGCAAAAGAGGAAACCTGAAAAAAAGAGAGAAATTGATCCAGGAGCAGGAAAGGAGAACTTGAGACCTGAGTGATATAATCAAACAGAGCAACATCCGTATCATAGGAATTCCTGAAGAGGAAGAAAGAGAGAGAGGTTCTAAAGGGGTGCTGGAAAAACTATAACTGAGAATTTCCCGAATCTGCGGAAAGAAAGAGACATTCAAATCCAAGAGACACAAAGAACCCCCTTAAGACGTAAATTGAATCGACCTTCTGCATGACATATCATAGTGAAACTGGCAAAATATAAGGATAAAGAGAGAATTCTGAAAGCAGCTAGGGAGAAAAGGGCCTTAACATACAAAGGGAAACCTATCAGAGTGGCTACAGACCTATCTAATGAAACTTGGCAGGCCAGGAAGAAATGGCAGGAAATCTTCAATGTGATGATCAGACAAAACATGCAGCCAAGAATCCTTTAGCCAGCAAGCCTGCCATTCAAAATAGAAGGAGAGATAGAGGTGTTACCAAATAAACAAAAATTGAGAGAATTCATGACCACCAAACCAGTCCTAAAAGAAATCCTAAGAGGGACTATATGAGGGAAATGTTGCAAGGAATACAAGGTGCCAGAAACACCACTACAAACGTGAACTCTACGGAGAACACAATGAATCTAATTCCACATTTTTCAATAATAACACTGAATGTAAATGGACTGAATGCTCCAAACAGATGATACAGGGTACCAGAAAGGATTAAAAAAAATCCGTCTATTTGCTATCTACAAGAGACTCATTTTAGACCTGAAGTCACCTTCAGATTGAAGGTAAAGGGATGGAGAAATATCTATCATGCAACTGGAAGCCAAAAAAAGCCAGAGTAGCCATACTTATATCAGACACACTTTATTTTAAAGTAAAGGCAGTAACAAAAGATGAGGAAGGATATTATATACTAATTACAGGGTGTCTCCTTCAAGAAGACCTAACAATTATAAACATCTATGTGCCAAATTTGGGAGCACCCAAATACATAAAACAATTAATCACAGACAGAAACAATCTTAATGATAAGAATGTGCTAATTGCAGGGGACTTTAATACTCCACTGACAGCAATGGATAGATCAACCAGACAGAAAATCACTAAGGAAACAATGGACCTGAACGACACGCTGGAACAGATGGAATTAATGAATATATTTAGAGCTCTGCATCCTAAAGCTAGGAAATTCACCTTCTTCTCGAGTGCACATGGCACATTCTACAAGATAGATCACATACTGGGGCATAAAGCAGCCCTCCATAAATACAAAAGAATTGAGACCTTACTATGCACACTTTAAGATCACAATGATCTGAAGCTTGAAATCAACCACAGGAAAAAGTCTGGAAACCCCCTAAACATGGAGGTTAAAAACCACCTTACTAAAGAATGATTGGGCTAATCAGGCAATTAGAGAAGAAATTAAAAATATATGGAAACAAATGAAAACAAAAATAGAACAATCCAAACTCTCTGGGACTCAGCAAAGTCAGTCCTAAGAGAAAAGTTCATTGCAATCCAGGCCTGTTTCAACAAACTAGAAAAAGCACAAATTCAAAATCTCACAGAAACCTAATGAAACTAGAAGGGAAACATCAAAACCACCCCATATGCAGCATAAGAAAAGAAATAATAAATATACAAACAATATAGAATCTAAAAAAACAGTCGAACAGATTAGTGAAACCAAGAGTTGGTTCTTTGAAAAACTAAACAAAATTGATAAAACGCTAGTCACCCAAATAGACAAAATCATGAATAAAAATGCATCTATTGCAACCAATTCCTTAGAAATACATGCAATCTTTAGAGATTACTATGAAACCTATATGCCAACAAACTGGACAACCTAGAAGTAATGGACAAATTTCTAAACATACATGCACTGCCAAAATTCAAAGGAGAAGAGATAGAAAGCATGAGTAGACCAATAATAATGAAGAAACCGAATCCATTATCAAAAAACCTCCGAATAAATAAGAGCCCAGAGCCAGATGGCTTCCCAGGGAAATTCTACCAGACATTTATTTATTTTATTTTTACATTGTATTTTATTTATTTATTTTTTAAAATAGTTTATTGTCCAACTGGTTTCCATACAACACCCAGTGCTCTTCCCCACAAGTGCCCTCCTCCATCGCCACCACCTCTTTTTCCCCTTCCCCCTTCCCCTTCAACCCTCAGTTCATTTTCAGTATTCAACAGGCTCTCAAGTTTTGTGTCCCTCTCTCTCCCCAACTCTCTTTTCCTCTTCCCCTCCCTCGGGTCCTCTATTAGGTTTCTCCTGTTCTCCTGTTAGACCTATGAGTGCAAACATATGGTATCTGTCCTTCTCTGCCTGACTTCTTTTGCTTAGCATGACACCCTCAAGTTCCATCCACTTTCCTACAAATGGCGATATTTCATTCTACCTCATTGGCATGTAATACTCCATTGTATATATATACCACATCATCTTGATCCACTCATTAGGTGATGGATATTTAGGCTCTTTCCATGTTTTGGCTATTGTTAACAGTGCTGCTATGAACATTGGGGTACATGTGCTCCTATGCATCAGCACTTCTGTATCCCTTAGATAATTCCCTAGCAGTGCTATTGCTGGGTCATAAGGGAGTTCTATGGATAGTTTTTTGAGGAACCTCCACACTGTTTTCCAGAGCAGTTGCACCAGTTTACATTCCCACCAACAGTGATGGAGGGTGCCCGTTTCACCATATCCGTGCCAGCAATGATAATCTCTTGATTTGTTCATCTTAGCCACTCTGAATGGCGTGAGGTGGTATCTCAGTGTGGTTTTGATTTGTGTTTTCCTGATGATGAGTGATGCTGAGCATCGTTTCATGTGCCTGTAGACCATCTGGATGTCCTCTTTGGAGAAGTGTATTTTATGTCTTCTCCCCATTTCTTCACTGGGTTATTCGTCTTTTTGGGTGTGGAGTTTGGTGAATTCCTTGTAGATTTTGGATACTAGTCCTTTATCTGATATGTCATTTGCAAGTATCTTTTCGCATTCCATTCGTTGGCTATTCATTTCTGTGATTGTTTCCTTTGCAGTGCAGAAGATTTTTATCTTGATGAGGTCCCAAGAGTTCATTTTTCCTTTTACTTCCCTTGCCTTTGGGGATGTGCTGAGTAGGAAATCGCTGCGTTTGAGGTCAAGGAGGTTGGTTCCTACTTTCTCCTCAATGGTTTTTATGGGTTCCTGTCTCATATTCAGGCCCTTAAGCCATTGTGAGTTTATTTTTGTGTATGGTGTAAGAAAGTGGTCTAGATTCATTCTTCTGCATGTTGCTGTCCAGTTCTCCTAGCACCACGTACTAAAGAGGCAGTCTTTTTTCCATTGGATACTCTTTCTTTCTTTGTCAAAAATTAATTGGCTGTACATTTGTGGGCCCAGTTCTGGATTCTCTATTCTATTCCATTGGTCTATGTGTCTGTTTTTGTGCCAATACCATACTGTCTTGATGATGACAGCTTTGTAGTAGAGGTTAAAGTCTGGGATTGTGATGCCTCCCATTTTGGTTTTCTTCTGCCAAAATAAACAATATAGAATAAAAAAAAAAAGTCAAGCAGATCAACGAACCAAGAGTTGGTTCTTTGAAAAAAATAAACAAAATCGATAAACCTCTAGCCAGGCTCCTCAGAAAGAAAAGAGAGAGCACCCAGATAGACAAAATCATGAATGAAAAAGGATCTATTACAACCAATACCTTAGAAATACAAGCAATCATCAGAGATTACTATGAAAAATTATATGCCAACAAACTGGACAACCTAGAAGCAGTAAACAAATTCCTAAATGCACATACACTGACAAAATTCAAACGGGAAGAGATGGAAAGCGTGAAAAGACCAATAATCAGTGAAGAATACGAATCCGTTATCAAAAATCTCCCAACGAATAAGAGTCCAGGGCCAGATGGCTTCCCAGGGGAATTCTACCAGACATTTAAAGCAGAGCTAATATCTATTCTTCTCAAACTATTACAAAATATAGAAATAGAAGAAAAACTTCCAAACTCATTCTACGAAGCCGGCATCACCTTGATACCAAACCAGACAGAGACCCAGCCAAAAAAGAGAACTACAGACCAATATCCTTAATGAATACAGATGCAAAAATACTCAACAAGATACCAGCAAATCAAATTCAACAGCATATAAAAAGAATTATCCATCATGATCAAGTGGGATTCGTCCCTGGGTTACAGGGCTGGTTCAATATCCGCAAATCCATCAATGTGATCCATCACATTAACAAAAGAAAGGAGAAAAACCATATGATCCTGTCGATAGATGCAGAAAAAGCATTTGACAAAATACAGCACCCTTTTTCATAAAAACCCTTGAGAAAGTCAGAATAGAAGGAACTTACCTTAACGGTATAAGAGCAGTTTATGAAAAGCCCACAGCTAATACCTTCCTCAATGGTGAAAAACTGAAAGCTTTCCCCCTGAGATCAGAAACATGACAGGGGTGTTCACTCTCACCATTGTTGTTTAACATAGTACTGGAATTCCTAGCATCAGCAATGAGACAACAAAAGGAAATAAAAGGCATCAGAATTGGCAAAAAAGAAGTCAAACTTCACTTTTCGCAGATGACATGATACTCTACATGGAAAACCTGGCAGACTCCACCAGAAGCCTTCTAGAACTGATTTATGAATTCAGTAATGTTGCAGGGTACAAAATCAGTGTATAGAAAACAGTTGCATTCCTATACACCAATAATGAAGCAGCCGAAAGAGAAATCACAAAACTGATCCCATTCATGATTGCATGAAAAACCATCAAATACCTAGGAGTAAACCTAACCAAGGATGTAAAAGACCTGTATGATGAAAACTATAGAAAACTTATGAAAGGGATTGAAGAAGACACCAAGAAATGGAAAAACATTCCGTGTTCATGGATCGGAAGAATAAACATTGTGAAAATGTCATTACTACCCAAAGCAATCTATACATTCAATGCAATCCCTATCAAAATTGCACCAACATTCTTCTCAAAGCTAGACCAAACTATTCTCAAATTCGAACCACAAAAGATCCCGAATAGCCAAATTAATATTGAAGAAGAAAATCTACCAGACATTTAAAGCAGAGCTAATACCCATTCTACTCAAACTATTCCAAAAAATAGAAATAGAAGGAAAACTTCCAAACTCATTCTACAAAGCCAGCATCACCTTGATACACAAATCAGACAGAGACCCAGAAAAGAAAAAAAAAAAAAAAAAGAACTACAGACCAATATCCCTAATGAATACAGATGCAAAAATACTGAACAGGATACTGTTAAATCGAATACAACAGCATATGAAAAGAATTATCCATCATGATCAAGTGGGATTCTTTCCTGGGTTACAGGATTGGTTTATATTCGCAAATCCATCAATGTAATATATTACATCACCCAAAGAAAAGATAAAAACCATATGATCCTGTCTACAGATGCAGAAAAAGCATTTGACAAAATACAGCATCCTTTCTTAATAAAAACACTTGACAAAGTCGGAATAGAAGGAACTTACCTAAACATGAAAGCAATTGATGCAAAACCCACAGCTAATATCATCCTCAATGAGGAAAAACTGAAAGCTTTCCCCCTGAGAGCAAGTACACGACATGGGTGTCCACTTTCACCACTGTCGTTTAACATAGTGCTAGACGTCCTAGCATCAGCAATCAGCAACAAAAGGAAAGAAAAGTCATCAGAATCGGCAAAGATGAAGTCAAACTTTCACTTTTCTCGGATGACATGGTACTCTATATGAAAACCTGATCGACTTCACCTGAAGCCTTCTAGAACTGATCAATGAATTCAGTAAAGTTGTAGGGTGCAATATCAATGTACAGAAATCAGTTGCATTCTCATACACCAATAATGAAGCAGCCGAAAGAGAAATCAAGAAACTGATCCCATTCACCATTGCACGAAAAACCATAAAATATCTAGGCATAAACCTAACCAAGGATGTAAAAGACCTATATAATGAAAACTATAGAAAACCTATGAAATAAATTGAAGAAGAAACCATGTAATGAGAAAACATTCCATGCTCATGGATCGGAATAATAAACATTGTGAAAATGTCATTACTACCCAAAGCAATCTACATATTCAATGAAATCCCTATCAAAATTGCACCAGCATTCTTCTGAAAGCTAGAACAAACTATTCTAAAATTTGTATGGAACGACAAAAGACCCCAAATAGCCGAAGTAATATTGAGGAAGATAAATAAAATGGGAGACAACACAATCCCATACTTTAGCCTCTACTACAAAGCTGTCATTATCAAGACAGTATGGTACTGGCACAAAAACCGACAAATAGATCGCTGGAATAATATAGAGAACCTAGAACTAGGCCCACAAATGTAGGGCCAATTAATTTTTGGCAAAGCAAGAAAGAGTTTCAATGGAAAAAACACTGCCTCTTTAGAAGGTGGTTCCAGGAGAACTGCACAGCAACATTCAGAAGAATGAAACTAGACCACTTTATTACACCATACACAAAAATAAACTCAAAAAGGATGAAGGACCTGAATCCATCAAAGCCCACGAGGAGAAAGTAGGAAACAACCTCCTTGACCTCAACCGCAGCAATTTCCTACTCAACACATCCTCAAAGGCAAGGGAAATGAAAGCAAAAAATGAACTATTGGGACCTCATTAAGATAAAAAGCTTCTGCACTGCAAAGGAAACAATCAAGGAAATGAATAGGCAACCAATGAAATGCGAAAAGATAGTTGCAAATGACATATTAGATAAAGGACTTATATCCCAAATCTACAAGGAACTCACAAAATTCCACACCCAAAAAACAGATAACGCATTGAAGAAATGGGCCACACATAAAAATACACTTCTCCAAAGAGGACATCCAGATGGCCAACAGGCACTTGAAGCAATGCTCACCATCACTCATCAGCTGGGAAATACAAATCAAAACCACACTGAGATACCACCTCATGTCAGTCAGAGTGGCTAAAATAAACGAATCAAAGAGACTATAGATGAGAGGATGTGGCAAAACAGGCACCCTCCTACACTGTTAATGGGAATGTAAACTGGGCAGCCAGTCTGGAAAACAGTGTGGAGGTTCCTCATAAAACTATCAGTAGAACTCCCCTATGACCCAGCAACAGCACTGCTAAGGATTTATCTAAGGGATACAGAAGTGCTGATGCATAGGAGCACATGTAACCAAATGTTCATAGCAGCACTGTCAACAGTAGCAAATCATGGAAGGAGCCTAAATGTCCCTCACCTGATGAATGGATCAAGAATATTTAGTATATATATATATAATGGAGTATTACATGGCAATGAGAAAGAATGAAATATTGCCATTTTTAGCAACATGGATTGACCTTGAGGGCGTCATGCTAAGCGAAATAAGTCAGGCAGAGAAGGACAGATACCATATGTTTGCACTCATAGGTATAACAAGAGTACAGGAGAAACCTAATGGAGGATCATGGGGAGTGGAAGGGGGAAGGAGAGCTAGGGAGAGAGAGGGCTGCAAAACCTGAGAGACTACTGAATACTGAAAAGGAACCTGAGGGTTGAAGGAGAAGGGTGACGGGAATGGGAGGTGGTGGTGATGGAGGAGGGCACTTGTGGGGAAGATTACTGGGTGTTATATGGAAACTAATTTGACAATAAACTATTAAAAAATGAAAAAAGGAACAAGCCAAAATACACATGCTGGAGAGTCTCAAATATCACTACGTGTAGGAAAACAAACAAACCAGAGGCACCACAAGGGCAACATAGGTACACCATTCAAAGAACCCTTTGTAAATGGATAGGCAATGGACAGTCAATGACTTCCTATTGTACAAGAGAACTCACAGGTAGAGAGCACATAACAAGTTTTTAAAATTTAAAAGTGACAAAAAGCTAGTCAAAGTAACAAAACAGAAGAACTATCCTCTAAAGACATTTCTAAAAGAAATGACAGCTAAAGAATTAGTCAAAACAAGATACAAGCACCATAACTGACCAGGAATTTTGAACAACAGTCATAAAATGAATCACTAGGCTTTAAAAAGGCATGGATGACATCAGAGAAGCTATTGCTACAAAGATGATGGACCTTAAATATAGTTGTGATGAAGTAAAAATTGCATAATAAAATGCAGACAGCTACTGTACAAATTGAAGAAGCAGAAAGGAGAATAGGTTAATTTGAAGACACAATTAGGCAAAAAGAGAAAGCCAAGAAAATGAGAGATTAATTGATCCAGGAACATCAAAGAAGAATTCAAGAACTGAATGATGCAATCAAATGGAACAATATCAGTATCATATCAATTCCAGAATAAGAAGAGAAAATAAAAAGGGGCTGAAGGGGCATTTGAACAAATTATAGCTAAGAACATCCCCAATCTGGGGGAAGAAACAGACATTGTAATCCAAGAAGCACAGGGAATTCCCCTCAGACCTAACTTGAATCGATCTTCTGCACAACATATCATTGTTAAACTGGCAAAATATAAGGATAAAGAGAGAGAATTCTGAAAGCAGCTAGGGATAAAAGGGCCCTAATATACAAAGGGAGGCATATCAGGGTGGTTGCAGACCTATCTACTGAAACTTGGCAGGCCAGAAAAGAATGGCAGGAAATCTTCAATGTGATGAACAGAACAAATACACAGCCAAGATTGCTCTATCCAGAAAGCCTACCATTCAGAATAGAAGGAGAGATAGAGCTTTTTACAAACAAATGAAAATTGAAAGAATTCATCACCACTAAACCAGTCCTAAAGGAAATTCTAAGGGGGACGCTATGAGGGAAATGTTGCAAGGAACATAAAGTACCAGAGATACCACTACAAGCATAAATCCTACAGAGAACACAGTGACTCTAAACCCATATTTTTCAATGATAGCAATGAATGTAAATGTGCTAAATGCTCCAATTAAAAGACATAGGGTAGCAGAATGGATTAAAGAAAACAAAATCCATCTATTTTATGTCTACAAGATGCTCATTTTAAACCTGAGGACACCTTCAGACTGAAAGTAAAAGGATGGAGGAATATCTATCATGCTACTGGAAGTCAAAAAAAAAAAAACTGGAGTAGCCACACTTATATCAGACAAACTGGATTTTAAAGTAAAGGCAGTAACAAGAGATGAAGAAGGGATTATATAATAATTACAGAGCCTATCCATCAGGAAGAGCTAACAGTTATACACATCTATGCACCAAATTTGAAAGCACTCAAATCCATAAAACAATTAATTACAAACAGAAACCATCTTATTGATAAGAATGGGCTAATAGCGGGGGCCGTTAATACTCCACTTACAGCAATGGATAAACTAGACAGAAAATAATTAATGAAACAATGGAGGTCAATAACACATTGAACCAGATAAATCTGTCAGATATATTTAGAACTATACGTTTTGTGGCTATGGAATTCACTTTCTTTCCAACTGTGCATGGCCCATTCTCCAAGACAGATCACATACTGGGTCATAAGGCAGCCCTCTCTCTATATAAATGAATTGCGATCAGACCATGCTCACTTTCAGTTCACAATGCTATGAAACTTGAAATCAATCATGGGAAAAAGTGTGGAAAACTTCCAGGAACTTTGAGGTGAAAGTACACCCTACAAAAGAATGAATGGACTAATCAGGCAAATAGAGAAGAAATTAAAATAAAACAATCCAAACTCTTTGGGATGCAGCAATAGCAGGCCTGAGAGGAAAGTACGTTGCACTCCAGGCTTATTTGAAGAAACTAGAAAAAGTGAAAATACAAAATCTAACAGCGTACCTAAAGGAACTAGAATGAGAGCAACAAGAGCACCCCAAGCCCAACAGAAGAAGATAAATAATAAATATAAGGGAAGAAATAAACAATATAGAATCCAAAAAAACAGTTGGACAGATCAATGAAACCAAGAGTTGGTTTATTGAAAAAATAAACATAATTGATCAACCTCTAGGAAAGCTTCTCACAAAGAAAAGAGAGAGCAACCAAATAGAAAAAATCACGAATGAAAATGGATCTATTCAACCAATCCCTAAGAAATAAAAGCAATTCTCATGGAATACTATGAAAAATTATATGCCAACAAAATGGAAAACCTAGAAGAAATGGACAAATTTTTTTATTTTATTTTATTTTATTGTATTTTATTTTATTTTATTTTTTAATAGTTTATTGTCAAATTGGTTTCCATATAACACCCAGTGCTTCTCCCCACAAGTGCCCCCCACCTTGACCACAACCCCCTCCCTCCCTCCCCCTCCCCTTCAGTCCATTGTTCGTTTTCAGTATTCAGTAGTCTCCCTTGATCTGTGTCCCTCACTCTCCCCGGCTCTCGTTCTCCCTTCCTCTCCCCATGGTCCCCTGCCAGGTCTCTCCTGTTGACCTATGAATGCAAACATATGGTACCTATCCTTCTCTGCCAAAATTATTTCGCTTAGCATGACACTCTCAAGGTCCATCCACTTTCCTACAAATGGCCATATTTCATTCTTCGTCACTGCCATATAGTACTCCATTGTATATATATACACCACCTCTTCTTGATCCATTCATCAGGTGGTGGACATTCAGGCTCTTTCCATAATTTGGCTATTGTAGAAA
>PISW01011299.1:0-41861 GCA_004023785.1 Mungos mungo | reverse complement strand
CATGCTGAGCGAAGTAAGCCAGGCAGAGAAGGACAGAAACCATATGTTTGCACTCATAGGTCTAGCAGGAAAACAGGAGAGACCTAATGGAGAACCAGGGGAAGCGGAGGAAGGAGAGAGAGTTGGGGAGAGAGAGGGATGCAAAACTTGAGAGACTATTGAATGCTGAAAATGAACTGAGAGTTGAAGGGGAAGGGTGGGGAAAAGAGAGAGTGGTGATGGTGGAGGACACTTAAGGGGAAGAGCACTGGGTGTTGTATGGAAAACAATTTGACAATAAAATATTATGGGAAAAAAATAAAAATAAACATTAAAAAAAAGAATAACAAAAAAATATATGTGAAAACCAATAAAAACAAAAAGACAACAATCCAAACTCTCTGGGACTCAGCAATGGCAATCCTAAGAGGAAAGTTTATTACAATCCAGATCTATTTCAACAAACTAAAAAAAGTGCGAACTCAAAATCTAACAGAGCACCTAAGGAAACTAGAAAGGTAGCAACAAGAGTACCTCAATCCTAGCATATGAAGAGAAATAATAAATATCAGGACAGAAATAAACAATATAGAATCCAAAAAATCAGTTGAAAAAATTAATGAAACCAAAAATTGTTTTTTTTAAATGAACAAAATTGATAAAACCTCTAGAAAGGCTCCTGAGAAAGAAAAGGGTGAGCACCCAAATAGACAAAATTGTGAATCAAAATGGCTGCATTACAACTGGTTCTTCAGAAATACAAGCAATCATCAGAGATTACTATGAAAAACTTTATGCCAACAAATTTGACAACCTTGAAGAAATGGAAAATTCCTAAACACACATGGATCACCGAAATTCAAAAGAGAAGAGATAGTAAATCCGAAAAGACCCATAACCGCTGAGGAAATCAAATCAGTTATCAAAAATCTCCCAACGAATAAAAGTCCAGGGCTGGATAGATTCCCCGGGGAGTTCTACCAGACATTTAAAGCAGAGTTAACACCTATCCTTCTCAAGTTATTCCAAATTTAGCAATGGAAGGAAGAATTTCAGACTCATTCTAGGAGGCAAATATCATCCTGATTCCAACTACAGGCCCATATCCTTAATGAATACAGATGCAAAAATACCCAACAAGATACAAACAAATCAAATTCAGTAGCACACAAAAAGAATTCCCAGGGAGGAGCCAAGATGGCGGAGAGGAAGGGAGCTCTATAAACTTCGTCTGCCTCATCTATCTAACTGAGAAGGATATTACTCTCATCTGCAAGAGCAGAAGGAGAAAATACGGAATCCAGAAAGAAGACAACCTCAAAGATACCTAGGTGAGTGAGTGCGAACTGGGGAGATTGGAAAACGGGCCAGCCCGAGACGGGCAGGGGAGGTGGGAGCCCCAGCCCAACACGAAGCAAGTGCGCGGAGCCTGAGAGACAAAGGGAAGAGACAGAGAGACTGAACACACTCATAGTACTGTCTCTGGGGAAGAGGTAAAGAATGCTAAACCGCGCTTGGAGAGAGAAACTCATTCCATAGATAACTGCTGGGTAGCCCAAATCTTGAACCCAGGTGGTGCAAGGGAAGGAACAGTTTCCAACCCTGCACTGTTTTGGCCAGGAGTCAGCGGCTGCGGCCGCAACGGCGCCAGGGGCATTCACTTTGACCTCGGCTTTGGGAGTAGGAGCATGCACCTCATTTCCACAGCGCACCTTGCCCCCAGCATTGGCCGTGCGAACCCCGAATCCCGGGTGCCAACAGGGAAAAAATAGCCACCACCCCTGTGTGATTTCAGCAGGGGAGTTGGCAGTCATGGAAGACTGGGCACATGCTCAGGCTGCAGGAGCTTCCAGCTCATTTCCAGCAGCGTACGGCGCCACAGGCAACAGCTACGCAAAGCCAGGAGAAACTCATCCCTCCCCCAATGCGATCACAATCCCGGCTAGGGGTTGGGAATCCGCAGTTGTGTCTGTGACAGTGCGCACTTCACCTCCTGCTGCGCATCTCATCTCAGGCTGTACACCTCACCTCAGGCAGGGGCAACCGAAATTCCTGCCTGAGCCAAGACAACTGATTCCTCCCCCTAAGAAGCCAGCCACCAAAGCAAATACATCTCATCTGTGGTAGCAAAAAAGTGCACGGACTGGAACTTTGAACCGAGGATGGCCTGGAAAATACAACTCGGCTCAACCACGGCACAACGAAATCAGACTCATTAGAGTGGCCTATAGTGCATAGTTCTAGCAGAGCTTGGCGTGCTCTGCAGACACCAAGGCGGAACCTCTGAGAGCAGCCTCAGAGACCTACTACAAAAAACCACGCCTATCCACTAGGGGGGAGTTGCTGCTTTTTTTTTAAATATTTTTTTCTTTTTCTTTCTTACTTCTTTTTCTTCTTTTCTTCTTTTTTGTACTTATTTTTATTATTATTACCTTTTTTTTTTACTTAAATTTTTAAAAATTTTTACTCTTTATTTTCCTTTCTCCTTTCTCCCTTTTTTTTTTTTTTTACCTTTTTGCAATCAAGATATATTCTCCTGTATCTCATCCTTACCTCTCCCTTCAACTGGTCATACACTTTTAGACTGTCCACTGTCCTTTGTTGTTTCTGACCCCCCCTTATTTATTTTTCTTTTTTTCTTATTCTCTTCTTTTTGTCTCTTTCCTCTCCATTTTCTTTCTTTTCTTTCCCCCTTTTAATGTGTTTGTTTGATTTCTCTATGTGTTTGTTTGCTTCTGTTCTTTCTGTGTTTGTCCATATGTTTTCCTTTTTAGGGCAACAGCAAGAAACAAGCCAAAGTGTGCATGACAGCGAGTCCCAAATATGGCTGAGTAGGGAAATAAAATATTCAAAGGCACAACCAGAGAAACTGAGACACCATTAAAATAATATTTCCTGAAATGACAGGCCCTGGAGAGTCAATAAGCTTCCTTTACCAGATCAACAGTAACTGGTGGACAGGGCACAACGAGCTTTTTAAAGCTGACAAGAGACAGAAAACTAGCAAAAATGACAAAAAGAAGAAACTCTCCCCTGAAGAACCTCCAGGAAGAAGTCACAGCCATAGAACTGCTCAAGGCAAATCTAGACAACATACTGGATTAAGAACTTAAATAACTTGTCATAAAATTAATCAGTGGCATTGAAAAAAGCATCAAGGAATCAACTGAGACAATTACTAGGCACTGTGAAAATAGGTGTGAGGAGTTAAAAAAAAAGGCTATAGATGAGGTGAATAACAAACTAGAGGCAGCCACCTCAAGGATTAACGAGGCAGAGAGAAGAATAGGTGAATTAGAAGATATATTTATAGCAAAAGAGGAAGCTGATAGAAGAGAAAGAAATTAATCCAGGAGCAGGAAAGGAGAATTCGAGACCTGAGTGATAAAATCAAACAGAACAACATACATATCATAAGAAATCCTGAAGAGGAAGACAGAGAGAAAGGTCCTGAAGGGATACTAGACCAAATTATAACTGAGAATTCGCCAAATCTGGGAAAAAGAAATAGACATTCAAATTCAAGAAGCACAAAGAACCTCTTAAGATGTAATTTGAATCGGCCTTCGACATGACATATCATAGTGAAACCAGCAAAATATAAAGATAAAGAGAGAATTCTGAATGCAGCTAGGGAGAAAAGGGCCCTCACATACAAAGGGAAACCTATCAGAGTGGTTACAGACATATCTAATGAAACGTGGCAGGCCAGGAAGGAATGGCAGGAAATCTTCAATGTGATGAACACAAAAAACATGCAGCCAAGAATCCTTTATCCAGCAATCCTGTCATTTAAAATAGGAGAGATAAAAGTGTTCACAAATAAACAAAAATTGAGAGAATTCATGACCACCAAACCAGCCCTGCAGGAAATCCTAAGAGGGACTCTATGAGGGAAAGATTGCAAAGAATACAAGGTGCCAAAGACACCACTATAAACATGAATTCTAGGGAGAACACAATGACTCTAAACCCACATTTTTCAATAATAACATGAAATGTAAATGGACTGAATGCTCCACCAAACGACACAGGGTAGCAGAATGGAGAAAAAAACAAAACCCATCTATTTGCTGTCTACAAGAGACTCATTTTTGATCAGAAAACACCTTCAGGTTGAAAGTAAAGGGATGGAGAAATATCTATCATGCGATTGGAAGCCAAAAGAAAGCTGGAGTTGCCATACTTATATCAAACAAACTGGACTTTAAAGTAAAGGCAGTAACAAGAGATGAAGAAGGATATTATATAATAATTACAGGATCTCTCCACCAGGAAGAGCTAACAATTATAAATATCTATGTGCCAAATTCGGGAGCGCCCAAATACGTAAAACAATTAATCACAGAAAGAAACAATCTTATTGACAAAAATGTGCTAATTGCAGGGGACTTTAATACTCCACTGACAGCAATGGATAGATCAACCAGACAGAAAATCACTAAGGAAACAATGGACCTGAACGACACATTAGAACAGATGGAACTGATAGATATATTTAGAACTCTCCACCCTGAAGATAGGAAATTCACCTTCTTTTCGAGTGCACATGACACATTCTCCAAGATAAATCACAAACTGGGGCATAAAGCAGCCCTTCATAGGTATAAATGAATAGAGATCATACCATGCACACTTTCAGATCACAATGCTATGAATCTTGAAATTAACCACAGGAAAAAGTCTGGAAAACTTCCAAAAATGTGGAGGTTAAAACCACCCTACTAAAGGATGATTGGGTTAATCAGGCAATTAGAGATGAAATTAAAAATATATGGAAACCAACGAAAACGAAAATACAACAATCCAAAATCTCTGGGATGCAGCAAAGGAAGTCCTAAGAGGAAAGTATATTGCAATCCATGCCAATCTCAACATCCTAGAAAAAGCGCAAATTCAAAATTTAACAGGGCACTTACTGAAACTAGAAGGGAAGCAGCAAGAGCACGCCAAAACCAGCAGAAAAAAAGAAACTATAAAGATCAGGACAAAAATAAACAATATAGAATCCAAAAGAACAGTCGAGCAGATCAATGAGACCAACAGTTGGTTCTTTCAAAAAATAAACAAAATCGATAAACCTCGAGCCAGGCTCCTCAGAAAGAAAAGAGACAGCACCCAGATAGACATAATCATGAATGAAAAAGGATCTATTACATCCAGTCCCTTAGAAATACAAGCAATCATCAAAGATTACGATTAAAAGTTATATGCCAATAAACTGGAAAACACAGAAAAAATGGACAAACTCCTAAATGCACATGCACTGCCAAAATTCAAACAGGAATAGATAGAAAGGATGAATAGACTGATAACCAGTGAGGAAATCATATCCCGTTATCAAAAATCTCCCAATGAATAAGAGCCCAGGGCCAGATGGCTTCCCAGGGGGAATTCTACCAGACATTTAAAGCAGAGTTCACACCCATTCTTCTCAAACTATTCCAAAACATAGGAATAGAAGGAAAACTTCCAAACTTATTCTATGAAGCCAGCATCACTTTGATTCCCAAACCAGACGGAGAACCTACCAAAAAAGAGAACAACAGACCAATATCCTTAATGAATACAGAAGCAAAAATACCCAACAAGCTACTGGCAAATCGAATTCAACAGCATATAAAAAGAATTATCCATCATGATCAAGTGGGAATTACTCCTGGGTTACAGGGCTGGTTCAATATTTGCAAATCCATCAATGTGATCCATCACATTAACAAAAGAAAGGATAAAAGTCATATGATCCTGCCGATAGATGCAGAAAAAGCATTTGACAAAATACAGCACCCTTTCTTAATAAAAACCCTTGAGAAAGTCAGAATAGAAGGAACTTACCTAAATATTATAAAAGCAGTTTATGAAAAACCCACAGCCAATATTACCCTCAATGGGGAAAATTGAGAGTTTTCCCCTGAGATCAGGAACACGACAGGGGTCTCCACTCTCACCACTGCTGTTTAACATAGTGCTGGAGTCCTAGCAACAGCAATCAGACAACAAAAAGAAATAAAAGGCATCAGAATTGGCAAAGAAGAAGTCAAACTTTCACTTTTTGCAGATGACTTGATCCTCTCCATGGAAAACCCGGCAGACTCCACCAAATGCCTACTAGAACTGATCAATGAATTAAGTAAAGTTGCAGGATACAAAATCAATGTACAGAAATCAGTTGCATTCCTATACACCAAAAATGAAGCAGCCGAAAGAGAAATCAAGAAACTGATCCCATTCACGATTGCACGAAAAAACATCAAATACCTAGGAGTAAACCTAACCAAGGATGTAAAAGACCGCTATGATGAAAATTGTAGAAAACTTATGAAAGAGATTGAAGAAACCAAGAAATGGAAAAACATTCCCTGTTCATGGATCGGAAGAATAAACATTGTGAAAATGTCATTACTACCCAAAGCAATCTACACATTCAATGCAATCCCCATCAAAATTGCACCAGAATTCTTCTCTAAGCTAGAACAAACTATCCTCAAATTCATGTGGAACCACAAAAGACCTTAAATAGCCAAAGTAATATTGAAGAAGAAAACCAAAACGGGAGGCATCCCAATCCCAGACATTAGCCTCTATTACAAAGCTGTCGTCATCAAGACAGTATGGTATTGGCACAAAAACAGACACATAGACCAATGGAATAGAATAGAGAACCCAGAACTGGGCCCACGAATGTACGGCCAATTAATTTTTGACAAAGTAGGAAAGAGTATGCGATGGATAAAAGACTGCCTCTTTAGCAGGTGGTGCTGGGAGAACTGGACAGCAACATGCAGAAGAATGAAACTAGACCACTTTCTTACACCATACACAAAAATAAACTCAAAATGACTGAAGGACTTGAATGTGAGACAGGAAACCATCAAAACCCTCGAGGAGAAAGTAGGAAAAAACCTCCTAGACCTCCACTGCAGCAATCTCCTACTCGACACATCCCCAAAGGCAAGGGAAATGAAAGCAAAACTGAACTCTTGGGACTTCATCAAGATAAAAAGCTTCTGCACTGCAAAGGAAACATTCAAGAAAACTAATAGGCAACCGACAAAATGGGAAAAGATAGTTGCAAATGACATGTCAGATAAAGGGCTAGTATCTAAAATATACAAGGAACTCACCAAACTTCACACCCACAAAACAAATAACCCAGTGAAGAAATGGACAGAAGACATGAACAGACACTTCTCCAAAGAGGACATACAGATGGCCTACAGGCACATGAAATGATGCTCATCATCACTCATCATCAGGGAAACACAAATCAAAACCACCCTGAGATTCCATCTCATGCCAGTCAGACTGGCTAAAATGAATAAATCAAGAGACTATAGATGCTGGCGAGGGTGTAGAGAGACGGGCACCCTCCTACACTGTTGGTGGGAATGTAAACTGGTGAAGCCGCTCTGGATAACAGCGTGGAAGTTCCTCAAAAAACTATCCATAGAACTCCCTTATGACCCAGCAACAGCACTGCTAGGGATTTACCCAAGAGATACAGAAATGCTGATGTATAGGAGCACATGTACCCCAATGTTCATAGCAGCACTGTCAACAATAGCCAAAACATGGAAAGAGCCTAAATGTCCATCACCTGATGAGTGGATCAAGAAGATGTGTTATATATACACAATGGAGTACTACATGGCAATGAGAAAGAATGAAATATGGCCTTTTGTAGGAAAGTGGATGGACCTTGAGGGTGTCATGCTAAGCGAAATAAGTCAGGCAGAGAAGGACTGATACCATATGTTTGCACTCATAGGTTTAACAGGAAAACAGCAGAAACCTGATGAAGGACCAGAGGGAGGGGAAGAGGGAGAGTTGGGGAGAAAGAGGGATGCAAAACTTGAGAGACTATTGAATGCTGAAAATGAACTGAGGGTTGAAGGTGAAGGGGGAGGGGGAAAAGAGGTGGTGGTGATGGAGGAATGCACTTATGGGGAAGAGCACTGGGTGTTGTATGGAAACCAGTTTGACAATAAACTATTTAAAAATAAAAGTACTGGTTGTTATATGGAAGCCAATTTGACAATAAACTATTATAAAAAATTAAAAAAATAAATAAATAAAGCATAAAACAAAACAAAACAAAAAAAAGAATTCCCTATCATGACCAAATGAGATTCATTCCTGAGATACAGGGCTGGATCAATATTCACAAATCCATCAATGTGAAACATCACCTTAACAAAAGAAAAGGTAAAAACCATATGACCCTGTTCACGGAGGCAGAAAAAGCACTTGACAAAATAAAACATCGCTTCTGATAAAAACCCTCGATAAAGTCAAAATAGAATCAACTTACTTAAACATTATTAAAGCAATTTATGAAAAGCCCACAGCTAATATCACCCTCAGTGGGGAAAAACAGGGAGCTTTTCCCCTGAGGTCAGGATCACGACAGGGTTGTCCACTCTCACCACTGTTGGTGAGATAGTGCTGGTAGTCCTAGCATCAGCAATCAGACAACAAAAGGAAATAAAAGGCATCAGAATTTTCAAAGATGAAGTCAAACTTTTACTTCTTGCAAATGACATGATCCTCTACGTGGAAAACCCGATAGACTTCACCTGAAGCCTTCTAGAAGTAATCTATGAATTCATTAAAGTCGCAGGGCATGAAATCAACATAAAGAAATCACTTGATTTTCTTTATTTTATTTATTTTATTTAAATAGTTTATTGTCAAATTGGTTTCCATATAACACCTAGTGCTTTTCCCCACAAGTGCCCTCCTCCATTACCACCACCTCCCTTCCCCTTCCCCTTCCACCTCCCGCTTCAAACTTCTGTTCCTTTTTAGTATTCAGTGTCTCTCAGGTTTTGCCTCCCTCTCTCTCCCCAACTCTCTTTCCCCTTTCCCCTTCCTATCATCCTCCATTAGGTTTATCCTGTGTTCTCCTGTTAGACCTATGAGTGCAAACATATGGTATCTGTCCTTCTCCACCTGACTTATTTTGCTTAGGTTGCATTTTGATACACCGAAAATGAAGCAACAGAAAGAGAACTCAAGAAACTGTTCCCATTCACAATTGCATGAAAAACCATAAAATACCTAGGAAGCAACCTAACCAAAGATGTGAAAAAAAACTGTGTGATTAAAAGTATAGAACGCTTAATGAAAGAAATTGAAGAAGACACAAAGAAATGGAAAGACATTCCATGATCATTGATTGGAAGAATAAACACTGTTTAAATGTCACTATTACCCAAAAACATCTACACATACAATGCAACCCCCACCAAAATTGCACCAGCATTCTTCTCAAAGCTAGAGCAAACTATCTTTAAATTTGTATGGAACCACAAAAGGCTCCGAATAGCCATTGTAATATTGAAGAACAAAACCAAAACGGGAAGCATCACAATCCCAGATTTTGGCCTTTACTACAAAGCTGTCATCATCAAGACAGTACGGTGTTGGCACAAAAACAGACACATAGACCAAGTAGAATAGAATAGAGAGTCCAGAACTGGCCCCACAAGCGTATGGACAGTTAATCTTTGACAAAGCAGGGAAAAGTATCGAATTGGAAAAAGACAGCCTCTTTAGCAGGTGGTGCTGGGAGAGCTGGACAGCAACATGCAGAATAATGAAACTAGACCACTTTCTTACACCATTCAGAAAAATAAACTCAAAATGGATAAAGGACCTGAATGTAAGACAGGTAACCTTCAAAATCCTCGAGGAGAAAGCAGGAAATAGCCCCCTTGACCTCAATCGCTGCAATTTTCTCCTAGACACATCCCCATAGGCAAGAAAATCAAGAACAAAAATGAACTGTTGGGACCTCATCAAGATAAAAACCTTCTGCACTGCAAAGGAAACAATCAAGAATGCTAATAGGCATCCGACAGCATGGGAAAAGATAGTGGTGAATGGCATATCAGATAATGGGCTAGTATCCAAAATCTACAAGGAACTCATGAAACTCCATACCTGAAAAATGAATAATCCAGTGAAGAAATGGGCAGAAGACTTGAACAGGTACTTCGCTAAAGAGGACATCCACATGGCCGAAAGGCACATGAAACGATGTTCAACATCATTCATCATCAAGGAAATACCAATTAAAACCACACTGAGATATCACTTCACACCAGTCAGAGTCGCTAATATGAACAAATCAAGAGATTATAGATGCTGGCAAAGAAGTGGAGAAACGGGCACCCTCCTACATTGTTGGTGGGAATGTAAACTGGTATAACAGCTCTGGAAAACAGTGTGGATGTTCCTCAAAAATCCATCACTAGAACTCCCCTATAACACAGCAATATCACTCTTGGGGATCAACCCAAGCGATCCAGAAGTGCTGATGCATAGGGGCACATATGCCCCAATGTTCATAGCGGCACTTTCAACAATAGCTAAATCATGGAAAGAGCAGAAGTATTCCATCAACTGATGAATGGCTCAAGAAGTTGTGGTTTATACATACAATGGAATTCTACATGGCAATGAGAAAAAATTAAATCTGGCCCTTTGTAGCAAAATAGATGGACCTAGAGGGAGTCATGTTAAGCGAAATCAGGCAGGCAGAGAATGACAAATACCATATGTTGTCACTCATAGATCTAACAGGAGAAACCTAATTGAAGACCATGTAAATGGGAAAGGGGGGGGCAAAGTTGGGGAGAGGGAGTGCGGCAAATCATGAGAGATTTTTGAATGCTGATAACAAACTGGGGCTGAAGAGTGAGGGGGGAAGGGGTAGAGAGGTGATGGTCATGTTGAGGGGCACTTGTGTGGAAGAGCACTTGGTGTTAATAGGAAACCAACTTGGTAATAAACTGTTAATTTAAAAAATCATTTTAGACTTGAATATAAGACCAGCAAACCAAAGCTGCTAGAAAGCAGGCAATAAGCTCTTTGATATTATGATTACTACTTTTTAATCTGACTCCAAAAGCAAGAGAAACAAAAGTGAAAATATACAAATTGGTCTACATTAAACTAGAAAGCTTCTGCACAGCAAAGGTAACCAGCAACAAAACAAAAATTAACTGAGTAAATGGGAGAAAGTATTTGCTAATCATATATTCAATAAGGAGTTAATATGCAAAATACAATAAAAAAAACCTCACACAACTCAGCAGCAACATAAAACCAATGTGATTTAAAAATGAACAGAGTACTTGAGCAGGCATTTTTTTTTCATAGAAGACATAAAGATGACCAAGAGTCACATAAAAAGATACTTAATTTTACAAATCATAAGGAATCTGCAAATCAAAACCAAAATGAGATAACACCTTACACTTGTCATATGGTTATTGTACAAAAGAGAAGAAATAACAAGGGTTGGTGAATATGTAGAGACAAGGGTAATTTTGAACTGTGGGTGGGATGTAAATTGGTGGATTCACTATGAAAAACATTATGGAAGTTTCTCAAAATTCTCAATATAGTACTACCATATGATTTGTCTATTTAGTATTTAGCCAAAGAAAATTAAAACACAAACTCAATAAGATATTTGAACCCCTATGCTGAATACAACATGTTACTATAGCTGAGATATGGAACTATCCCATGTTAATGTAATAAAGAATAAAAGAATAAGATGTGGTATACATATACAGTAGAATATTACTTTGTTATAAAAGAGATGGAAATCTTGCCATTTGTTACAACATGGATGGAACTAGAGGGGACTATGTTAAATGAAATTAGCCAGATGGTGATAGCAAATATCACACATTTTCACTTATATTGTAGTCTAAAAAACAAACTGAAGTGCATAGACACAGAGAACAAACTGATGGTTGCCAGTGGGGATATGGATTGGGAGGGGTGATATGAGTAAAAGGGATCAAGAAGTGTAAACTTCCAGTTATAAAATAAATAAGTCTTGGTGATGTACATCATAGGGAATTATAGCAAATAATATTGTATTCCCTTTGTATCTTGATATATCACTACTAGACTTATTGTGTTGATAATTTTTCAATGTACACAAATATTGAATCACCATTTTGTACATCTGAAACTCATATAAAATTGTATGTCAGTTATACCACACACACACACACACACAAACACACACAAGACACAATTACACTGCCTATAAGTAAGCTCACTTCAGCTATAAGAACACACATAAGCAACAAGGCTTTGAAACATGTTGGGTAGGAGAACCCTAGGCTTGCCTTGTCCCACAAACAGAACTAGATAACTATCAAATAATTCTAAATACACAGAAACTGGTCTGAAGACAGACTGAACAAACTCCACAATTGAAGGGAGAGAAGGGACCATGTCAAGAAGGTAGATATGGCAGAAATGTGGTTTAGCGGGGGAAAGATGACAGATGCTGTGGAAGGGAGGAAGCTGTGATTACAGAGAAGTGTGAGAGAGGAGCACACAGAAAAATGCACAAGGAGAAAAGTTTCCCCAAAACCATTGGCATGAAAAGTGAGAGTGGCAAAATTTATTGAGTTCTTGCAACCAGCAGGACTTAAAGTCTAGAATCTCAAAGGTCAGCAGGCTTGGTTGGGATAGAGCCCAGAGGTCTCTGGGCTGCCCCTGGAGATCAGGCAGACAAATAAATTGGAATCACAGAACATTCATCAGAAGGACACCTGAGGCACACAGTAAGGAGGTAATTTGTGCATTTCAGAGCATGTACCTGAGAGGCAGCCTTCACAAAGACACCTCTCCAGGAGAAAAAAAATAGCTTCTTTATGCCATTTACATTCCCTGTCCCTCAGCATAAACACAGAGCTAACTTGATAAAGCAATGCAGTGCCACACTGGCTACCTAACTAGCATACCAAGCCCCACCCCACTGCACTATGTCGGGACTGCCTTTCTCATTCACTCTTGTATCAGTCACAGAGTGGTAGACCCCTACCCAGGAAGATCATCCCAAACCCCTGCACACACCACTTCTTCAGACCAGAAAGTTCTACAAGAGTTCAGTTCTGGTGGATGTGGTGTCACCTGTCATTTTATAAGCAGACCAGAGTACAACTAGTTAAAACTAACCACATTCAGGAGCACTTGGGTGATGTGGTTGGTTAAGCGTTTGACTCTTGATTTTGGTTCAGGTCATGATCTTGCTGTTTATGGGTTAAGCCCCATGTTAGGCTCCAGGCTGGCAGGGTGGAGCTTGCTTGAGATTCTCTCTCTCTTTCTCCCAAAAATAAATAAACTTAAATATATAAAAAAAGAAACATTAAAAAAATCTTATCACATTCAGGCCAAAAACCAACAATGCCCACAGCAGGCAAGAAGAGACTACAGCTAACTGTCCTGAAGGATAGAGCAAACAAAAAACATCGGATATCATGCAACACACACCAGAAGACACACTGAAGCAACAGGTCCTGAGCACTACATCACCTCTACTTAAGGCCATTACTTTCAAGAGCAGGGGACATAACTGGCTTTTCTCACACACAGAGGAAGGCAGAAATTTAGACAAAATGCAAAGATGGTGGATTTTGTCCCAAAATGAAAGAATAAATAAGGCCATGGTTAGAGATCTAAGCAAAACTGATACAAGGAACATATGTGATGGAAAATATAAAGCAACAATCATAAAGGTACATACTGGGCTTGAGAAAATAATTAGAAGACATCAGTGAGACATATACAACAAAGATAAAGATTTTAAGAGACATAGGTGAAGACAGTAATAAATGAAATCAGAACATGTTTGATGCAATGAACAGTAGGCTGGAAGAAGCAAAGGAAATAATTAATGACCTAGAAGACAAAGTAATGGAAAGTCATGAAGCAGAACAAAAGAAAGAATTATGCAGGGTGAGAATACACTGGAGGGGAAAATGACATCATAAAACAACAAAATTCATATTATAGAAGTCCCAGAAAAAGAAGAAAGAGATAACTGAGCAGAAAATTTATTTTAAAAAATAATAGCTGAAAACCTCCTCGATCTGAGGACAGACACATCCAAATGCAGGAAGCACAGAGAAATCTCATTAAAATAATCAAAAGCAGGCCAACATCAAGATATATTGTAATTAAATTAACAAAATATTGTGATAAATAAACAATGTTAAAAGCAAGAAAACAAAATTTGTTTTTAATTACAAGTTAAGACCCATGGTGCTAGCTAGAAGTTTCTCAACAAAAACATGGCAAACCTAAAGAGAGTGACATAATATGTTAAAAATGTTGAATGGGAAAAATCTGCAACCAACAATACTGTATCCAGCAAGTGTATTATTCAAAATAGAAGGAGAAATAGAGTCCCCTCCCACACACACAAATTAAAGGAATTTGAGGTCAGAAGAAATAATAAAGGAGACTTCTTGTATGTAAAGCAGAGACCAAAATTAACAAACAAGGGAAAGGATCAGAGAAAATCTCTAGAAACAATGACGAAACAAGTAATAAAATGTCAATAAGCACATACCTATCAATAATTAGTTTGAATATAAATGGAGTAAATATGACAAAATACGTAGGGTGTGTCAGAATAGTTAAAAAACATAACTTATATATATTCTGCCTACATGTGATTCATTTTAGACCTAAATTCATCTGCAGATTGAAAGTTGGAAGATGGAGAAATATTTATCACACGAATGAGTATCAGATGAGAGTCTGAATAGAAATACTTATATCAGACAAACTTTAAAACAAAGACTGTAATAAGAGACAAAAAAGACGCTATATAATAACAAGGGGCCCAATCCAACAAAAGACCAAACAATTGTAAATATCTATGCAATTAACACAAAAGCATCAAAATATACAAAACAATAACAAGCATAAAGTAATTTAAAAAATAATAATACAAACATAGTAAAGGATATTTACATCAATGGACAGATATCTAAACATAAATTCAAAAAGGAAACAATGGCTTTGAATGACGCACTTGACCAGAGGGATGTATCAGATATATTTAGGACATTCCATCCTAAAAGGGCAAAATATGCATTCCATTCAAGTGCACCTTTGACATTCTCCAAAATAGGTCACACACTAGTTCACAAAACAGGACTCAACAAATACAAAAAGATTGAAATCATACCCCGCTACTTTTCTGACCACTGTGTTATGAAACTAGAATTCACCCACAAAACAAAATCTGCAAAGACTACAAATACATGTAGGTTAAACCACATCCTACTAAACAAGGAATTAGTGAACCAGGAAATCACAGAAGAAATTAAAATGCATGGAAACAAATGAAAATGAAAACACTATATTCCAACCTATGGGATGCAACAAAAGGGACCCTAAGAATAGCAATATAGGCCTACTACAAAAAGCAAGAAAATCTCAAATAAACAAATGAATCTTACACCTGAAGGAGCTAGCAAAAGAACAACAAACAAAGAATAAAGCCAGCAGATGGAAGGATATAAACAAATAAAAGAAGAACTAATGTTACAGAGACTAAAAGAACCCCAATAGAATGGATAAATGAAATCAGGAGCCGGTTCTTTGAAAAAAATAATAAAATTGATAAACTTTTAGCCAGATGTGTCAAAAAGAAAAGTGGAAAAAAAATAAATAAAATCACAAATGTGAGAAGAGAAATAACATGCTACACCATGTAAATACAAACAATAACAAAAGAGTAATATGAAAAACTATATGCCCCAACCTGGACAACCTAGAAGAAATGGATAACTTCCTAGAAAGATATAACTTATTGAATTTGAAACATAAAGGGGAAGAAAATTGGAATAGACAACCATTAATAATATTTCATCACTAATCAAGAATTCCCACCAACAAAAAAAATTCCAAGACCAGATGTATTCACAGGTAAATTCCACCTAAACCTGTAAAGAAGAGTTAAGACCTACACTTGTCAAAGTATTCCAAAAACTATTAAAGGAAGAAAAAACTCCAAATACATTCTATTAGGCCAGCATTACCTTGATACTAAAATGAAATAAACACCACTAAAAAAAAGGACTACAGGTCAATATCCATGATGAACATGGATGCAAATATTGTCAACAAAATCGAATCCAGCTGTACATTAAAACAATCATTCACCATGATCAAGCAGGGTTTGTCCATGGGCAGCAAGGTTGTTTCAATATTTGTGAATCAATCAATGTGATACACCACATTAAGAAAAGAAAGGATAAGATCCTTATGATACTTGCAGTAGATGTACAAAAATAATTTGACAAAGTACAACATCCATTCATGTTAAAAATCCTCAACAAAGTAGGGTTAGAAAGAACATATTTCAATGTAATAAAGGCCATATATGAAAAACCCACAGCTAATATCATAATCAGTGGGGGTAAAACTGAGGGCTTTTCCTCTATAGTCCATAACAAAACAGGGTTATCCATTCTCATCACTTCTACTTAACATAGTAATGGAAGTTCTGGCCACAGCAATAAGACAACAAAAAGAAATACAAGGCATCCAAATCAGCACATATGTATATATATATATACACACACACACATATGTATATATATAATAAATATATGTGTAAAATCAATCTATCAATATTAGGAGAATATGAATATATATACATAATATATCATGGTATCACACATACATCATATACATACAAATACATAATATATATATACAAAGCCCAAAAGATTTCACCAAAAATCTACTAAGAAGATAAATAAATTTAGCATAATTCCAGTATACAAAATCAGCATTAAGAAATCTGTCACATTTTTATACATCAATAATGTTGCAGCAGAAAGAGAAAGTACAGAATGAATACCATTTATAACTGCACAAAAACCCATAAAATACCTAGGAATAAACCTATCAAAACAGGTGCAAGAACTTTATTCTGAAAACAAGGAAACAATAATGAAATAAATGGAAGAAGGCACAAAGAAATGGAAAGACATTCCATGCTCATGGATAGATATTAAGATATCTATACTACGTAACACAATCTACACATTTTATATGATATCTATCAAAATATCAAAAGCATTTTCACAGAGCTGATACAAGCAATCCTAATATTTTCATGGAATCACAAAAGATCTTGATAGCCAAAGCAACCTTGAAAAAGAAAATGAAAGCTGGAGGCATCAAAATTCCAAATTCAGATTATATTCCAAAGCTGTAGTAATCAAGACAGTATGGTGCTGGCACGGGGGCACCTGGGTGGCTCAGTTGGTTAAGCATCCGGGTTTGGCTCAGGTCATGATCTCAGGGTTCATGGGTTTGAGACCCACCTCGGGCTCTGTGCTGACAGCTAGCTCAGAGCCTGGAGCCTGCTTCAGATTCTGTTCTCTGACACGTCCCTGCTTGTGCTGTCTCTCTCTGTCTCTCAAAAAAAAAATAAATAATTTAAAAAAGTAAACACATGTATCAATGGAACAAAATAGAAAACATAGAAATGAACCAATAACTAGATGGTCACTTAATCTTCAAAACACTAGGAAAGAATATTTAATGGGAAAATACAATCTCTTCAACAAATGATGTTGGCCAAATTTGACAGCAACATGCAAAAGAATGAAACTGGACCACTTTCTTATATCATACACACAAAAAAAATCAAAATGGATTAAAGTCCTAAATGTGACTTGAAAGCATGTTTTTATAAGCACTGGAGTGCAAAGCCTGAAGTTTAGAGGTCTGTGCCATCATCAGGGCCATGCCTGGTGGGCTTAAGGGTGAACCAATAGAGAAGGAGTGCAGAACCCCAGAAATGGGCAGTGTGATATGAGGAACCCTTGGATTATAAGGAGAGAAAGAGTTTCCCTGCTTGGAGTGGATTTGGAAGTGGTGGCATAGCCTCTCCAGATGTAAAAGAACTAGCAGTGATGATGTGATGTCTTGATCCCTAACATAGGAACAAAGATGGCAGGCGAGGGCAGCAATCCTTGCTGTCACCTTTTTGCTGCACTTTACCATAAACTCCAAACCACTGTGCAGCCACACGAAAAATTTCCTTGAGAAACTGGCACTGGTCGCAGTGCAAAGAGACCTGCCCCTAGATGATCAGTGTGGGTTTGCACCCCATGGATCTCTAAAATTTTGAGTTTTGAAACCCAGCCATGCACCTGAGATAAAATACAAAAGTGCAGTGCTGTGTGGAAGACGAACTGCTGGAACCACGGGCAGGGTAAAGACAGAGACACAAAAGAGGTGAGAGTTTGCTCTTCTGTGAGGGATTCCCAAAGAAGGGTGGGCATGTGAATGCCCCACACTAGGGACAAGAGAGAGGGGCCATGCCATTTCCCCCTCGCCGATCAGCAATGACCAACTTTTGTTACCAAAACAGCACCGTCAAGAGTAAGCTGGAACTGCTTATAACAAGCCACTCTCCCCTACACTTTGCAGGTGTATATCCACTAGGGCAGGTCCTCCTGAGAATCAGTGCAGCAGGCCTACCCCAAAGGACCAGCACAAAGCCCTCTCATGCACGAAGGCTACTGATAACAGAATGTAGCAAAGCTTTATCTCTAGGGAAAATAAAATCTAGGTCCCTTCCTTCCTTCCTTCCTTCCTTCCTTCCTTCCTTCCTTCCTTCCTTCCTTCCTTCCTTCCTCCCTCCCTCCCTCTCTCCTTCCTTCCTTCCTTCCTTCCTTCCTTCCTTCCTTCCTTCCTTCCTTCCTTCCTTTCTTTCTTTCTTCTTTCTTTCTTTCTTTCTTTCTTTCTTTCTTTCTTTCTTTCTTTCTCTCTCTCTCTTTCTCTCTTTTTCTCTCTTTCTCTCTTTCTTTCTCTTTCTTTCTCTCCGGCTTCTTATAACAAGCAGAACAAAACACACATAATATTTAGCTTCCTTCTTGTGTGGGGCGGGGGATATCTTAATATAACAAATACTCTCAGGAGCAAGAATAACAGAGGCTTTCATAACAATCACACAAGGAAAAAACATGGTAACCCAGACAACATGAAAAGATGGAAGAATTCACCCCAAAAGAAATAAAAGGAAGAGGCACAGCCAGGAATTTGACCAATACAAGTAAGATGTCTGAACCAGAATTTAAAACAATCATCAGGATACTGGATGGACTTGAGGAAAGCATATAAGACACTAGAAAACCATTTTTGCAGAGAAAAAAGTACAAAAAGCTAATCTGGCCAAGATTTTAAAAAGTTATATAACTAAGATGCAAAACTGAATGGTGGGAATCACAATGAGAACAGACAAAGCAGAGAAATGAATCAGTAATATAGACCATAAAATAATGAAAAATACTGAAGCTGAAAAAAAAGGAAGAAAGATAATATATTTTGAATGTGGATTTATGGAACTCAGCGTATCCCCAAAGTGTAATAAAATTTGTACCATAGATATTCTAGAAGAAGAAAAGACAGAATGAGAAGCAGAAGGTTTATTTCAACAAATTGTAGCTGAAAACTTCCCTAACCTGGGGAAATAAACAGACATCAAAATCCAAGAACCATAGAATGCTCACATTAAATTCAACAAAAGCCAGCTATTGCCAAGACATACCATGCTCAAATTCACGAAATACACAGATAAGGAAAAAAAATCCTGAAAGCAGCAAAGAAAAAAAGAGTCCTTCACCAACAAGGGGAGACATAACGGGTTCACAGAAGATCTGTCCACAGACACTTTGCAGGAGAGGAGGGAGTGGCATGATATATTCAACGTGGAGAAAGAGAAAAATATGCAGCCAAAAATTCTTTATCCAGCAAGACTTTAATTCAAAATAAAAGAATAAAGATATTCTTAGGCAAACAACTAAACCAGCCCTGCAAGAAATATTAAAGGACACCCTTTGAGGTGTGGGGAGAAGATCAAAAAAAAAAAAAAGACTATGAAGAAACAGAGAGCAACAACAGAAACACTAGCTGTAAAGGTCACTAAATTAATCTTTATCAATAATCTCTCTGAATATAAATAGACCAAGTGCTCTAATCAAAAGAATAAGGTATAAAAATTGATTAAAAAATACAAGACCATTCTATATGCTTCCTACAATAGATTCATTTTAAACTCAAAGAAATCTGCAGATTGAAAATGAGGGGGTGGGGAACCATCTGTCATGCGAATGGATGCCAAAAGAAACCTGGAGTAGCCATAATTATATCAACAAACTAGGTTTTAAACCAAAAACTAACAAGAGATGAAAAAGGTATTATGTTATTAAAGGAACTATCAATAAAGAAGACCTGACAATTTTAAATATTTATTTCCCCCAACTTGGCCACAACCATATATATAAATATATTAATAACAAACTTAAAGAATCTCATTGAGAATATTCAAATAATAGTAGGGGACTTTAACACCTAACTTACAGCAATGGGCGGATCATCTAAGCAAAAAATCAACAAGGAATCAATGACTTTGTAATACACACTGAATCTGATAGACTTAACTGATATATACAGAACATTTCATCCTAAAGCAGCATAATAACATTCTTTTCAAGTGCACTTGGAACATTCTCCAGAATAGATCACATACTGGGTCACATATAAGGCCTCAAAAAATACAATAAAACTGAGATTATACTATGAATATTTTCAGGCCACAATGCTCTGAAACTTAGAGTGAAACACTAGAAAAAATCTGGAGAGACCACAAATCATGGAGATTAAGGAACATCCTATTAAATACTGAATGGTTTAACCTTAAAATTGAAAAAGAAATTTAAAAATATAAGGAAACAAATGAAAATGAAAACATGGTATTCCAAAACCTTTAGGACGCAGCAAAGGGAGTTCTAAGAGGGAAGTAAGTAACAATAAGGGCCTACTCAAGCAGGAAGAAAAATCTGATACACACCCTTATGTTACACTTTAAGGAGCTAGAAAATGAACAGCAAACAAGGTCTAAATCCAGCAAAATAAGGGAAATAATAAGCCTAGAGCAGAAATAAATGATATATAAACAAAGAAAACAAAAATAGTAGATATCCAAGAAACTAAGAGCTGGTTCTTTGAAAGAATTAATAAAATATAAACATGTAACCAGACTTATCAGAAATAAAGAGAAAGGACCCAAATAAATAAAATCATCTATGAGATAGGGTAGATCACAACCCATTCCACAGAAATACAATTATAAGAGAATATTATGGAAAATTATATGCCAAGAATTTGGGCAATCTGGAAGGAATGTACACATTCCTAGAAACATACAAACTACAAAAATTGAAACAGAAAGAAACAGAAAATTTGAAAAGACCCATAACAAGCAAAGAAATTGATCCAGTAATCAAAAACCTCCCAATAAATAAGAGTCCAGGGTCCAATGGCTTCCCAGAGGAATTCTACCAGATATTTAAAGAAGAGTTTAACACATAGTCTTCTCAAACTGTTCTAAAAGAATAGAAATGGAAGGAAAACTTCAAAACTCAGTCTAAAAGGCCAGCATTATCTTAATTCCAAAACAAAGACCCCACTATAAATGAGAAGACAAAAGTCCCTGATGAATATAGATACATTAATTCTCCACACAGTATAGTAGCATATATAATTCAAACATTACATTAAAAGAATTATTCACCATGATCAGGTGAGATTTATTTCGAGTGCAGAGCTAGTTCAAAATTCACAAATCAATATGATACACTACACTAATAAAATAAAGGATAAAATACCATATGATCCCCTCAATAGGTGCAGAAAAAGTATTTGGCAAAGTACAGGATCCATTCTTGATAAAATCTCTCAATGAGGTAGTTATATATGAAACATACCTCAACATCATAAAGCCATATACAAAAGACATACAGCTAATATCCTCAATGGGGAAAATGATGAGAGCTTTTCCTCTATGGTAAGGACCAAGAAGGGGATATCCACTGTCACCATTACTATTTAATATACTACTGGAAGCCTTATCCTCAGCAGTAAGACAAAAATAAATAAATAAATAAATAAATAAATAAATAAATAAATAAATAGAATAAAGGGCTTCCAAATTGGCCTGGAAGATGTCAAAATTTTACTATTTATAGAAGATATGATACACTGTGTAGAAAACCTGAAAGACTCCACCAAAAATAATGTTAGAACTAATTCAGAAATTCATAGGATATAAAATCATCCTACAGACATCTGCTGCATTTCTATAGACTAATAAGGCAGCAGAAAAATATATCAAGGAATCGATCCCATTTACAATTGTGCCACAATTAATAAGATACTTAGGAATAAACCTTACTAAATAGATATGATCAGTATGCTAAATACTATAGAACACTAATGTAGGAAATTGAAGACGACACAAAGAAATGGGAAAATGTCCGATGTTCATAGATTGGAAGAAGAAACATTATTAAAATGTCTAACCGAAGCAATCCACACAATGATTACAACTCTTACCAAAACCCAACAGCATTTTCCACAGCGATAGAACAAACAGTCCTAAAATTTGTACGATACCATAATAGACCCTGAAGATCCAAAGCAATTCTGAAAAAGAAAAGAAAAACTGGAGGCATCAATATTCTCAATTTCAAGCTAAGTTACAAAGCTATAGTCATCTAAACAGTACGATTCTGACACATACAGAGATTCATAAATAAATGGAACTGAATAGAAAACCCAGAAATGAACCACAAATTTATGCTCAGCTAATTTTGAAAAAACAGGAAAGAATATTAAGTGGGAAAAAAGGGTCTCTTCAACAAATGGTGTTAGGAAAAATAGATAACAATATTCAGAAGAATAAAACTGGACCACTTTCTGGGGTACCTGGGGGGCTCAGTCGGTTAAGCATCCAGCTTTGGCCCGAGGCATGTTCTCATGGTTTGTGGGTTCAAGCCCTGCGTTGGGCTTTGTGCTTACAGCTAGCTCAGAGCCTGGAACCTCCTTCAGATTCTGTGTCTCCCTCTCTCTTTGACCCTCTCTTGCTTCTGCTGTCTCTGTTTCTCAAAAACAAAAAAAAAACATAAAAAACCTGGACCACTTTCTTACACCATTAACAAAAATAAATTCAAGATGTATCAAATACCTAAATGTGAGACAGGAGTCAATCAAAATCCTAGTAAACACAGACAGCAATGTCTTTGACCTAGACCATCACAAAGTCTTTTTTTTAATGTTTTATTTTTTATTTTATTTTTTTAATAGTTTATTGCCAAATAGGTTTCCATACAACACCCAGTGCTCTTCCCCACAAGTGCCCTCCTCCATCACCACTACCTCTTTTCCCCCCTCCCCCTTCCCCTCCAACTCTCAGTTCATTTTCAGCGTTCAATAGTCTCTCAAGTGTTGCATCCCTCTCTCTCCCCAACTCTCTTTCCATCTTCCCCTCCCTCTGGTCCTCCATTAGGTTTCTCCTGTTCTCCTGTTAGACCTATGAGTGCAAACATATGGTATCTGTCCTTCTCTGCCTGACTTATTTCGCTTAGCATGACACCCACAAGGTCCATCCACTTTCCTACAAATGGCCATATTTCACTCTTTCTCATTGCCATGTAGTACTCCATTGTGTATATGTACCACATCTTCTTGATCCACTCATCAGGTGATGGACATTTAGGCTCTATCCATGTTTTGACTATTGTTGACAGGGCTGCTATGAACATTGGGGTACATGTGCTCCTATGCATCAGCATTTCTGTATCCCTTGGGTAAATCCCTAGCAGTGCTATTGCTGGGTCATAAGGGAGTTCTATGGATAGTTTTTTGAGGAACCTCCACACTGTTCTCTAGAGCAGCTGCACCAGTTTACATCACAAAGTCTTAGTAGACACATTGCTGGAAACAAGGGAAATAAAAGAAAAATGAGCTACTGAGACATAATCAAGATAAAAATATTGTGCATAGTGAAGGAATCAATCAACAAAACTAAAAGTGCACAAAATGGGAGAGGATATTTGTGAATGTTATATCAGATAAAGGATTGTTATCCAAAACCTATAGAGAACATATCAAACTCAAAGCCCAACAAAGAAATAATCCAGCTAAGAACTGGGCAAAAGACATGAATAGACATTTTTCCAAAGAAGACACACAGACAACTTACAGACATGTGAAAAGATGCTTAGCATCACTCATCATGAAGGAAATAAAAAGCAAACCACAATGCAATACCATCTGTGATTCTTCTTGACCTTTCTTTGGGGAGAATCCCGCATCATGTCCTTTTGCCTATGTTTCTGTATTTTACATGTTTTAAACGCTTGTTATGTTTCCTTCACATAAGAATACTTCTATATCAAAAAGGGATCATACCCAGCAATAGCACTGCTCGGGATCTACCCAAGGGATACAAGAGTGCTGATGCATAGGGGCACATGTACCCTAACGTTCATAGCAGCACTTTCAACAATAGCCAAATTATGGAAAGAGCCTCAATGTCCATCAAATGATGAATGGATCAAGAAAATGTGGTATATATATATATATATATATATATATATATATATATATATATATATATATACACACACACACACACACACATACACACACACACACACACAGAATGGAATACTACATAGCAATGAGAGAGAATGAAATCTGGCCATTTGTTGCAAAGTGAATGGACCTCGAGGGAGTCAAGCTAATTGACATAAGTCAGGCAGAGAAGGACAGATACCATCTGTTTTCACTCATAGGTCTAAAGGAAAAACCTAACAGGGGACCGTGGGAAGGGGAAAGGGAGGAGGAAAGAGTTAGGGAGAGGGAGGGAGACAAATCATGAGAGATTCTTGAATACTGAGAGAAAACTGAGGGATGAAGAGGGAGTTGGGAAGTGGATGGGGGGTGATGGTTATGGAGAGGGGCACTTGTGGGGAAGCCCACTGGATGTTATATGGAAACCAACTTGGTAAGAAACTATTTTTTAAAAATGGTTCATACACTGTCCAGGGACTGGCAATTTAGGAAGTATTTCTGGTGTATGCTGTGTGCACTCTGCTAATTCTCTTTCCCACTGGTCAGTCCTCTGCAGAGCTCCTCCCTGCTTGCAGTGCTGGAGTTTCTGGACCTTTAGCTAGGTGTTCATTGATTTGTTTTCTGATGTATTCCAGGAATGGGATTTTTCTCTCCCGGTGCACCGTAGAATTTTCTACACCATGTTATGTGCTCCCTCCTTCTCCCCAGGAGCAAGTTCCACAACTCTGCTCTGGAGAAACTTGCACACTTCCAGAATCTCCTAGTTTGAACTCCACACGTTGTTTGCAAATACTGGGACGCTCAATATTTCTTGCTCCCCAGATTGTGGCCAAGAGAGGTTTTCCTCTTTGTGCTAACTGAATACTGCCTTATCTCAACCGCTCTCTCTTTTTTTCTCTTTTGTCTTTCCACAAAATTGTTCCATTTTCTCTCCCATCCTTGGATCCGCTACTTTCTCTCCCACAACTCACATGGAAACACCGCATCCCTGCCAAACTATTTTCTTTCAACTTGTGAGAATCTTCTGCGACCCTGCAAAACAATTTGCCGAGTGCTCTGAATAATCTGACATCAATAGAGCTGTGTTTGAGGGACGTCAGAAATCCAGGATACCCTTATTTCTCTGTCATTTTTTTACTGTTTGTTTTTGAGACAGAGAGAGACAAAATATGAATGGGGGAGGGGCAGAGAGAGAGGGAGACACAGAATCTGAAGCAGGCTCCAGGCTCTGAGCTATCAGCACAGAGCCCAACATGAGGCTAGAACCCACAAACTGTGAGATCATGACCTGAGCTGAAGTTGGATGCTCAACTGATTGAGCCACCCAGGCTCCCCTTCTCTGCCATTTTAACTCCTGACTCCTAGACATAATAGACTTTTAATGATATAGAATAAACTGAGGGATAATGAAGGGAGGGCAGTGTGGAATGGGCTAAATTGGTGATGGGTATTAGAGAAAGCACTTGTCATGATGAGCACCGGATGCTATATAGAAGGGAAGAATCCTTAAATTGTACTCCTGAAACCATTTTACACCAATTATATATGTAAACTAACTATAATTTAAAATTTTTGAGAAAATAAAGTCAAGAACACAAAAAACAACAGGTATTGACAAGGATGTGAAGAAGGGGGAACACTCATGATACTGGATGGAATGCGTTTTCTTCAAAAAGTAAAAATGAGACAATTACACTATCCATCAATTACACTACTAGGTATTTACCAAAATGATAAAAAATACAAATTCAATAAGGCATCTTGGTTGAGCGTTGACTTTTGATTTAAGCTCAGGTGATGATCTCATAATTCCTGAGTTTGAGCCCCACATAGGACTCTGCACTGACAATGCAGAGCTTGCTTCAGATTATCTCTCTTCCTCTCCCTGTCTTCCCATTCCTCACTTGTGCTTTCTCTCTCTCTCTCTCTCCTCAAAATAAATAAATAAACTAAAATAATATAATTTCAAAGTGATGCATGCACCCATATGTTTATAGTAACATTATCTAAAATAGCCAAATCTTGGAAACACTCCTAGTGTCCATTGAGTGATGAATGGATAAATAATTGGTATATATAATATAATATATATTATATAAATATAGATACATAATATATAAATATTTGTATATCTATTATATATATAATAGAATTTTACTCATCAAAAATTGTAATCTTGCCATTTGCAATGACATGAATAGAGCTAGAGACTCTTATGCTAAGTGAAATAAGTCAGTCAGAGAAAGGCAAATACCATTTGATTTCTTCATGTTGAATTATAGAAACAAAACAAACATGCAAAGGGACCAAAAAAGTGAGAGAGGCATACCGTGAAATAGAATTCTAAGTATAGAGAAGAAAATGATTACCAGAAGGAAGTTGGGGAGCAGGATGTGCTAAATAGGTGATGGGATAGTGATGATTGGATAAAGAGTATGTGTCATATATATATATATATATATATGTATGTATATATATATATATATATATATATATGTATGTATATATATATACACAATGGGATATTACTCATCCATAAAGGATAATAAAACCTTGCTATTTTCAATGACTTGGATGGAACTAGAATGTATTATGCTAAGTGAAATCAGTCAATCAGAGAAAGAAAAGTACCATATGATTTCACTCATGTGGAATTTAAGAAACAAAAAGATGAACATAGTCAAAAGGAAGGAAAAATAAGATAAAAACAGAGAGGGGGGCGCTTAAGTGTCTCAGTAGGTTAAATGTCCAAATTCAGCTCATCATGATTTCACCTTTCATGCGTTTGAGCCCCATGTCAGGGTCTGTGCTAACAGTTCAGACCCTGGAGCCTCCTTCGGAATCTGTGTCTCCCTCTCTCTCTGCCCCTCCCCGACTCATGCTATGTCTGTCTCTCTTTCTCAAAAATACATAAATACTAAAAAATTTTTTTAAAAAACATAGAGGGAGGCAAACCATAAGAGACTCTTAACTATAGGGAACAACTGAGGAGAAGTGTGTCAGGGGATAGGCCACATGGATAACAAGCATTAAGGAGGGCACTTGTGATAAACACAGTATTATTTCCAAAATATAGCAGTAGTAACTATACATATGTTAAATAAAATAAAATTTAATTTAAAACTTGTAAGAGAACAAGCAGATCATATGTAATAAAAGCAGATAAATATTTAAAAGGATATAACATTTGAAAATAAATATGCATCCAAGATTGATTCTTCTAAATATATTCATAAATTACTAAGAGATGAGGGGATAGAAATAGAAAATATAATAATAATACTGTACATCAAACTTACTTTCAGCAATGGATAGACTATTCAGAGTGTAAGAAGTAAACAAGAAAAGTGTGTACTTGAACACTATTTTATACCAAAATGATCCAGTAGACATACATATACTATCAATCCAATGGTAGAAATATACAAAATATTTAAACATAATTTATTGTCAAATTGGTTTCCATATAACACCCAGTACTCATCTCAACAAGTGTCCTCTTCTATGCCCATCACCCATCTTCCCCTCTCCCCCATCCCTCATCAACCCTCAATTTGTTCTAGTATTTAAGAGTCTCTTATGGTTTGCCTCCCTCCCTCTCTGTAACTATTTTCCCCCTTCACCTCCTACATGGTCTTCATGTAGTTTCTCCTGATACACATATGAGTGAAAACATATGGTGTCTGTCTTTCTTTGCCTGACTTATTTCACTGAGCATAAGACCCTGGTGTTCCATCCACAATGATACAAATGGTCAGATTTTATTCCTTCTCATTGCCATGTAGTATTCCATATATATTCCATATATATATATATATATATATATATATATATATATACATACACACACACACACACACACACACACCCCACATCTTCTTGATCCATTCATCAGGTGGTGGACATTTAGGCTCTTTCCTTGATTTGACTATTGTTGACAGGGCTGCTATGAACATTGGGGCACATGTGCCCCTATGCATCAGCGCTCCTGTATCCCTTGGGTAAATTCCTAGCAGTGCTTCTGCTGGGTCATAGGGGACTTTTATTGTTAGTTTTTTTTTTAAACCTCCACACTGTTTTCCAGAGTGTATGCATCAGTTTGCATTCCCACCAACAGTGCAAGAGGGTTCCCATTTCTCCACATCCTCGTCAGAATCTGTTGTTTTTTGATTTGTTCATTTTAGCCACTCTGACCAGTGTATGGTGGTATCTCAGTGTGGCTTTGATTTTTATTTTCCTTATAATGAATGATGTTGAGCATCATTTCATGTGTCTCTTGGCCATCTGGATGTTTTCTCTGGAAAATTGTCTATCCATATCTTCTGCCAGTTTCTTCACTGGATTATTTGTTTTTTGGGTGTAAAGATTGGTAAGTTCTTTATAGATTTTGTCTACTAGCCCTTTACCTGATATGCCATGTGCAACTATCTTTTCCTATTCTGTCAGTTGCCTTTTAGTTTTGTTAATTGATTCCTTTGCAGTGCAGAAGCTTTTTATCTGTACGAGGTCCCAATAGTTCATTTTTGCTTTTAATTCCCTTGCCTTTGGAGATGAGTTGAGTAAGAAACTGCTGCAGCTGAGGCCAAAGATCCCATTTACAACTGCACCAGGAATCATAAAATACCTAGGAATAAACCTAACCAAAGATATAAAAGATCTTTATGTTGAATTATATAGAAAGCTTATGAAGGAAATTGAAGAAGACACAAAGAAATGGAAAAACATTCCATGTTCATGGATTGGAAGAATAAATATTGTTAAAATGTCAATACTACCCAAAACAATCTACATGTTCAATGCAATCCCAATTAAAGTTGCACAGGCATTCTTCTCAAAACTAGAACAAACAATCATAAAATTTGTATGGAACCATAAAAGGCCCTGAATAGCCAATGTAATATTGAAGACAAAAACCAAAGCGGAAGGTATCACAATTCCAGATGTTATCCTCTACTACAAAGCTCTAATCATTAAGACAGTATAGTATTGGCACAAAAACAGACACATAGACCAATGGAATAGACTAGAGAACCAGAATTGGACCCACAAATGTAATACAACTAATCTTGGACAAAGCAGGAAAGAGGATACAATGGAAAAAAGACAGTCTCTTTAGCAAATGGTGCTGAGAGAACTGGGCAGCAACATACATAAGAATGAAACTAGATCACATTCTTACACCATATACAAAAAAAACTCAAAATGGATGAAATATCTAAATGTGAGACAGGAAACTATCAAAACCACAGAAAAGAAAGCAGGAAAAAACCTCTTTGAATTTTTTTTCATGATTCAAATTCTTTGCTGGTTATGTGTCTGTTCAAATTTTCTATTTCTCATTTTTAGATAGACTCTTTTATTATCATAGAGTGCCCTTCTGAATCTTTGATTGCAGTGTTTTATTTAAAATCTATCTTGTCTGCTACAAGTATGGCTACTCCAGCTTTCTTTTGCTGTCCAGTAGTATGGTTTCTTTGGGTCTAAAATGAGTCTCTTTTAAACAGCATATTGATGGGGTTTTTTAAATCCATTTTGATACTCCGTGTCTTTTGATTGGAGCCATAATCCATTTACATTGAGCGTAATTATTGATAGATATGTATTTAGTGCCTGCAAAGTTGCTGTTCCTGTAGATGGTTTCTGTACCTTTGCAGTCTTTGTTGCTTTTGGTCTCTTTCCTGCTCAAAGTGTCCCCTTTAATATTTCTTTTAGAGCTTGTTTAGTGTTCATGAACTCCTTTAGTTTTTGCTAGTGTTGGAAACTCTTTATCTTTTCTGCTATCCTGAATGACAACCTTCCTGAATAAAGTAATTTTGGCTGCATATTCTTCCCAGCTAGCAAATTGAATATATCATGCGACTCTTCACTGGCTTGCCAAGTTTCTGTGGACAGGTCTGCATCTAACCTTTTGCATCTACTCTTGTAGGTAAAATCTTCTTGTCTTTAGATGCTTTCATATTTCACTCTTTATCTTTGTATTTTTCAAGTTTCACTATGATATGTCATGGTGACCTGTTTTTGTTTATTTTGAGGGAAGTTCTCTGTGCCTCTTGGATTTGAATTCATGTTTTCTCCTCCAGCTTAGGGGGGTTTTGAGCTATAATTTATTCAAATATATCTTCTGCTCCCCCCATTTTTTTTACCATTTTACCAGGAAAAAAAGAAAAAAAAGGAAGTATGATCCATATAAAGAGAAATGGAAATGAAACATGCAAACGAACTGTAAGCCTTATTTCAAAGAAGGAAGGAAAAAAGGAAGGAAGGAAGGAAGGAAGGAAGGAAGGAAGGAAGGAAGGAAGGAAGGAAGGAAGGAAGGAAGGAAGGAAAAGAAAGAAAGAAAGAAAGAAAGAAAGAAAGAAAGAAAGAAAGAACGAAAGAAGAGAGAGAGAAAGAAAGAAAGAGAGAGAGAGAGAAAGAACCTGTATAATTTCCTCCAGTACTGATTCTGATGCCTTGGAGCACTCTATGACAGTAACCTTGATGTTTGTAGGGGCATGTTCTGGTCCTCTTGGGAAGAGGCTCACTGTGCTGGCTCACAGTCAGACCTGCCTTAGTAAAGATGTGGAGTACAGAGGGGTGGAATTTAGTATAAGCAGTGTCAGCCTCAACTGGGGGTACTGTGTTGCTCACTGAACTCTAAACTTGCTGGTGGGTTGTGGGAAAACAGCACCACCCCACTCTCCTGTCCCTGAAAAGGAGAACTTGTGCCCACCGTTATTCAGGAAGCCCTCACAGAAAAGTGAATAATCTCCCCATTTGAGTCCCAGGCTTCTGCCATATCCCTGCTGTCACTTTGTCTGTGCCCGGGTCTTTGGCAAAAGAAGCACCACAGTTCTGTGTTTTATCTCTGGCATGCAGCTGGGAATCAAAACTCCAAATTATAAAGGACAGGCAAGGCATGGACCTACTCCCCTCCTCTGGAGAAGAGCTTGCTGTGCAGTGTCTGGTGATGTTTTGTCCTAGAAAAGCAGTGGCATGACCATACAGGTGCTTGCAGTTTATGGTGACACACAGCAAAAAAGAAAAAAAAAAAGCAAGCAGGTTATCTGCCCTCTGCATGAGCTTCTGTTACTTGCTGATGAATGATTGCTCAATGTCATTGTTATACCCAGATTTTAATATTGCCCCCAATAACCAGAGACTACCAGGGAGACCGAGTCATGCATGTAAAAGCAAAGGACGGTTTTATTACAAGCTTAGGCTGGCCGAGCCTAAGCTCTGGCTCACTGACTACCAGGGCAGTGGATTCATGTGGAAAGCGCTGAACATGGTGGGGTAGGGGCATTTTTAGGAAAGGAGCATTATAGGAAATGGCAACACAGGCACAGCGATCCAATCCCTCCCCTCTATCAATACCGGCAGTAACTTTAACTATACATACTTTTAGTGGGAACCAATCACAACATTTAGAGTATTGACCAATCACAGAGTGGGCCCAGGACCCTCATGTAGGGCATGACTAGTCTTAAGCAATAGGTGATTATTTATAGCCTCCATCTTTAGTCCCACCCTTAGAAATGTTAAAGGTGTTAGCTGGCCTTTCCTGATTGGGTGTTATACAAGGGTTGTCTGAGGAGCTGACACTTAGGACTTCAAGGTCAGAGTCAGTTTAATTCAGACCTGTGTCCTTACAGCACTTTGCTGGGTCTGTTGTCCTTGGAGAGGCAATATACTCTTTTTCTTTCAAATGGACTACAGGAAGGGGAACCTTCTCTCCCTCCCTGTGTGACCCAGGGGATTCCAACACTATGCTGTTAGCTCCCAGACCTTGACTCTCCTTCTACTTAGAAGCAATGTTGCCTGCTGGCTTAACTCTGGCGAAGGGCACAGACTTCTAAAACCTCAGAATTTGAGCTCCGCTATTGGTAAAACTTATGATAGTCAGTTTCTCTCAATTCTTCAGTCAGTGGCTTTGGGGAAATGTTTTTCTTGCACGAACCCAAAGGACTGCTCTCTCTCCACAGCCCCTTTCGCTACCTCTCCACTCTCCTAGGAAAAGGCTCCCTCCTCCCCTGGCACCATAGCTTTTGTCTCTCCCAATTCAGGTCTCCAGGTCTCTTACCTCACACATTCTCTACCTCTAATTGTGAAGACAATTCTCTTAATCCTCAGATTGATTTTCTAAGCATTCAAAATTATTTTATGTTAATCTAGCTGTGTAAGAAGGATGAGGCAAGCTCAGGGTTCCCCTACTACTCTGACATCTTAACTCTCTCAAGGAGGAGATTCTAAACCCCCTTTTCTTCTAAAGACAAATTATAACTGGAACACTGCTGTTCTATTTGGAGAAATAAAAAAACATCTTTTAAATATTTAAAATGCAATGAAAAAATTAACACAAAAAATATGAGTTATTTTTTGACCATGCAGATAATGGATTTTGTTTGGATTCAAAAATTATTGTTAACTATACTCAAATTAAAATATTAATAAAAAAGGAAGTATTAGGCTTTAGAATTTGTTTTTAATTAAAGTTTACTTCTTAAAGGAGCCTTTTTTGTTAATAGTTAATACAGTGTCCAATGACATCTCCCCCATGCATACAAGATTTTTATTATACAACTCAGAATATTGCATAAACTTTTGGAAAATATCTGATTTTAATATATTTTCCTTAAACCATTCCTTCATAACATGTAAATGGTTCATGGTTATTTCCTTGTTATTAGAAATTCTGGACGTTACCCTTGACAGAAATCGATGGCCCAGTATATTTCACCTCTGATTATCCCTGTGCACACATAAATTTTATAAAAATAATTCTGTTTCATAGTGGAGTGATCTCATCCTTTTCCCCTCATAAAGAATTAGAACAATTGTTTTTTTACTGAAAATCCATTTACCCTGGACATAGAATATTATCATCTTTAAATAGAAAAAAAGGATTATAAGCTTCTGTTCCTGTTGTGTTTCCCAATGAAAGGATATCCTATACAGGGTGATAAAAAATTTTCTGGCCTGTGCTTAACCACCTCAGTGACCGCTAGTTCACTCAGTCCACTGCAGTCTTTCTGTCAATCAAGTACTTACTGTACATCAGCACTTGGAATAGCACCATATGAGTAAAAGCTTATACCAATCCAATAAGATGGGCATGAATACCACTTTCATAAAAGGATGAGTAGGATTAACAATATTTCAAATACAGTGTGCTTGTGGAGCTGTTGCATACAGACTCAATCTCACTGAAACTGAGACCCAATGTAATCTGGGCTAGCCTTTCGAAGGATGTGGGATTGAAATGGTGTGTTTGTTATAAGAAACAAAGGCATTTAAATTAACTCAAGACTAAAGGGTGGTGATTGCATTCTGACTAAAATAAAAGATGTCATCATAACAGAAGCAGCTTTACAATCAAACTACGATTTCAAATTCCCTAAGAAACCAGTTATTTCTGGCTCCTTATGGCATATCTCTTTCAGCATAAATAATCAATTAATACTGCTTCTACTTATTATCTGTCCATACCTAACTTCATGTTACATATGGCTTTTCACGGCCACTACTGTTTATTTTGTCCTCCATTATCATTTTCACCTTATTACTGCTAACTGCAAAATTCTTTCCAAATGTATTGGTATAAATTATTGAGAAAAAAATCAGATCTTGGTCCAGTTTTTCTTTTTGTGGCAGGCCAAATGACACAGAGGTTGGTAGACAGATTGGATGTTTTTTTGGTATAATTAATACCTAATCATTATCCAAACACCTAAGCTCTGGTGGGGGAAGAAGGAGGGAAACAGAGCCACTTGACACAAAATAAAGTGGCTATTGGATGGACAATTTCTTAAAATTGATATGTGTGAGAATCAGGCAGTTAAAGTTTTGTTTTGTTTGTTTGTTTTGTGGGGTGGGGGATAGGGACATCTGGGTGACTCAGTTGGTTAAGTTTTCTACTTGTGACTTTGGCTCAGGTCATGATCTCATAGTTTGGGGGTATTGAGCCCTGCATCAGGATCCTCACTGACAGCACAGAGCCTGCTTATTGATTCTCTCTCTCTCTCTCTCTCTCTCTCTCTCTCTCTCTCTCTCTCTCCCTCTCTCTCTCTCCTTCCCTCTCCTTCTCTATCACACATACACTCTCTCAAAATAAATAAATATTAAATACAATGTTTTATTTTATTCAATGAAATAGAGTAAAAAACATAACTGGAAAGTTAAGTTGATACCAAATTTTAATGACTCTTAAATTCTCATATAAGAAATACAGGTTTTTTCTCTGTATATAAAGGAAATTTTCAAACATTTTTGTGCAATAGAATCGTAATAGTAGCCAATTTTTATGCAATGTATAACTATGCTACAGTGACCATTCTAAGTACTTTATGAGCAGTAATTCATCAAATATTATTAAGCCTGTATTAAAGGAAATTAGCTCTGGTTGCAACACAGGATGGTTTGGAAGACAGGCTTAAAGATTAGAATGGGATATTTACAGATTAGAAAATTATTAAAATAGTTTTAAATACTAAGAAATGTGGATACCCAAACCAGGGCACTAACAAAACAGTAATGGGATGAATACAAGAGGGTTTCACAGTTAAACTTGGTAGGATTGTTTATCAACTTTATGTGAAGAGATAAGGAAAGATGTCACTAAGGCATTGATCTTAAGAACTTCATCTGGAGAAGATTATGATATTCCTAAGGAAACAAGGAGTTAAAGGAGGAAGAATACATTTGCAAAGACGGGTTTTTTGAGGTGTTTAAGGGATCAGGTGGAATGGCTTACATAACGAGGCCTGGTAGTTGGGACAAAAGATGACAGAGAAAGATTTGAAAGTCATTCTTCATTTCCAAATGAGAACTTACAATGTGAGATAAGAAAGCCCAGCAGTAAATGCTGATTTAAGGTTGCGGAGAATTACTATTAGAGATTATTATAGAATCATGACTCTATAGAACAGGAAAAGACATTGAAGATCATGCACTCCATCATTCTAATTTTGAAGAAATTCAATCCAGAGATCAATGACTTGTTCAAGGTCACAGAATAATAAGCTATTTCCCTGATGATGAGTGATGCTGAGCATCGTTTAATGTGCCTGTAGGCCATCTGGATGTCCTCTTTGGAGAAGTATCTGTTTATGTCTTATGCCCATTTCTTCACTGGATTATTCATTTTTCACACCATTTAGAGTGGCTAAAATGAACAAATCAAGAGACTATAGATGCTGGGAGGATGTGGAGAAACGGGCACCCTCTTACAAGTTGGTGGGAATGTAAACTGGTACAGCCACTCTGGAAAACAGTATGGAGGCTCCTCAAAAAGCTATCAGTAGAACTCCCCTATGACCCAGCAATAGCATGGCTAGGGATTTATCCAAGGGATACAGAAGGGCTGACACATAGGGGCACATATAGCCCAATGTTCATAGCAGCACTTTCTACAATATCCAAATCATGGAAAGAGCCTAAATGTCCATTACCTGATGACTGGATCAAAAAGATGTGGTATATATATATATATATATATATATATATATATATATATACACACACACACACACAATGGAATATTACATGGCATATATGTTATATATATATATATGTATATATATGTATATATATATATATACATATACACAATGGAATATTACACGGCAATGGGAAAGAATGAAATATGGCCATTTGTAGGAAAGTGGATGGACCTCGAGGGTGTCATGCTAAGCAAAATAAGTCAGGTGGAGAAGGACAGATACCATATGTTTGCACTCATAGGTCTAACAGGAGAACAGGAGAAACCCAATGGGGGACCAGGGGGAGGGGGAGAGAGAAAGAAAGTAGAGAGAGAGAGGGAAGCAAAACCTGAGAGACTATTGAATACTGAAACCAAACAGAGGGTTGAAGGGGGAGGGGGAGGGGGAAGGGAGGTGGTGGTAATGGAGGAGGGCTCTTGTGGGGAAGAGCACTGGGTGTTATATGGAAACCAATTTGACAATAAACTATTAATGAAAAAAATTCAAAATTCTAATTAATTGAATTCTGACTAGTTTAAATCTTGGAATTTTTCTATAATTTGTTTATTACAGAATAATCCCAGATATAGATACATGCAAAATAAAATACATCTATGTGAAATCTGGTAGAAAGAACAGAGGTTTTTGGAGTCCCACAGCCCTGACTTTGCATCTCAGCTCTACACTTTCTGTAAGATGTAGGACTAGTTATTTAACTTTTTTTTCAATTTAATTTTCTTTCCTGTAAGATGGACATATTAAGGATCTTATAGAGTTCTCATGCAGATTAAATAAAATGCTCAATTTATGTTAAAAAAATAAACTATTGACAATGCTGAGTCTGGTAACCAGAAACACTGATATAGAAAAGCCAGAAATTTCTGATATCATAGAAAAGTGGAGGAAAAGATTAACTACAAGGATATTGAGAAAAGTTTAAAATGCCTTCCGCCTAATTAAGATTCAAGAACTCATTGAATTAAACATAAAAGAGTATACTGTTGCATACTTTTCATAATAAAATATTATTTCTTAAACAAAAACCTCCCTCCACTCAGTAACTTCAACCACTAATCTTAGGTTTTCCTTCTTGAGCCAATATTGTTCTTTTTTTTTCCCTCTCCTTTGAATGTCTGTTACCTTCATCTCCTCTTCCCTGTTTCAAACCCATATCCTTCATTCTCTTTATCTTTCAGCAATATTAAAGTGGACTGCACTTTTGTATGTTTCAATTCCTTATGTTTAAAAAAAATTGATTAACCTACTATTTTTCTTGTTAGTTCATCCATTGCCCAAAGTTCAAAAATCATTGCCACTTTACTTTCTGTTGATGATGTAATGCATAGTTTTCCTATCTCTAAAGTTTTTTACTTTTCACTTTTGGCACTTTATGTAATTTTCTTCTTAAACATTTGTTTGATTATTTTTCTCTATTAGGCAGCATGAATTAAATGCCAATAGCACAGAATACTTACACTGAGTTGTGACCTTATTAACTATATCTCTGTGAGGCCTTGGGAGGTCGCTTGGTTTCTCTATTTCTTAGGTTTCTAATTTGTCAATTGTGGGTATTGTCTTCTATTCATGTTTTGAGAAGAAATTGTTGGGAATATTGTGGGAAAGGGTCCACATAACATTATTTACTATAAAAGTATGCACCTGTGGATTGATAAATAAAATGATACTTTGCAAAATCAAGTTGTTGCCTTTATGCAGAATTGTATTGTTGGAAAAGTATGGTCTTCTAAATCACAAAGATCTTACTTTGAATCCTAACTTTAGCTATATGATGTGGTGGAAATTACCATATTTCTGTAGGTTTTATTTTTTTTTAATTTTTTATGTCTTTATTTCATTTTGAGAGAGAGAGACAGACAGTGAGTAGGGGATGGGCAGGGAGAGAGGGAGGCACAAAATGTGAAGCAGGCTCCAGGCTCTGGGCTGCCAGCTCAGAGCCAGACGCGGGGCTCGAACCCAAGAACTGTGAGATCATGACCTGAGCCTAAGTCGGATGCTTAACCGACTGAGCCACCCAGGTGCCCTCTTTTTAAAATTTTTTAATGTATTTAATTTATTTTGAGATAGAGAGACAAAGAGTGAGCAGGGGAGGGAGGGAGAAAGAGGGAGGGAAAAGTATGGTCTTCTGAATCACTTTTACTTTGAATCCTAACTTTAACTCTTTAAGTGCAGATTACCAAATTTTTGTAGGTTTTAGTTTCCTCATTTGCATAAAGGAAATAATAATAGTATTTACCTCCTACAGTTTTTTTTTTAATTTTTAATGTTTTTTTATTTATTTTTGAGAGACAGAGGGACTGTGAGAGCGGGGGGGGGGGAGGTCAGAGAGAGAGGGAGACACAGAATCTGAAGCAGGCTCCAGGCTCCGAGCTAGCTGTCGGCACAGAGCCCGATGAGGGGCTCGAACCCACGGACCGTGAGATCATGACCTGTGCTGAAGCTGGACGCTTAACCGACTGAGCCACCCAGACGCCCCTACCTCCTACAGTTTTTGTAAGGATTAAAAATGTATATAAAGTGAAGTACTAGGTACATAGCGTTTCGTAAGTATATTATCAATTATTTCCACATCAAAGTGTTTTGTTTACACATAATGGCTTTATGCCAAATCCACTAGCAATTATCCCTCCTGGAAAGTAGCATAATCAAAGGTTCTGATATATACTGGACTTTAATAAATGGTCCATTAAATAGGTTAAATCCAGCTATTTCACTTGGAAAAATTAAGATTAAAGCTGTTTCAAATGTGTTTAATCTACAGTGGGTAGACACTGCCCTTTCTGTAGTATTTTATGACTCTATTTGCAAATCCTCAGATTCAACACACCTTCCTCTATAGTAAAGTAAATAGAGCGCAGGACATAATATCAGAAGGCCTGTATTTGAATCTTCATTTTACCACTCAAATGTTGGGCTACTATGAGAAAGCCATGAAGACATTCTCAACCTTAGTTTCCTAACTGAGAATTAGAATAGTGCTTCTTTTTCTCTCTACCTTATAGATTTTCTGTGCAGAAAGTATCACGAAAGATATGTGGATGTGCCTTTGTAAACTGCAAAATGTCACAATGTAAAATGATGTTGTGGTGTCACCTGAACTTTGAATCTTTATGCTGGCTAGAACACAAAGTTATGAGGCTCAAGCAATATTTGATTCCAAATAGAATCATTTCCAATCAATACACCACATATGAACACAGTATGTATTGCTTTCACATACACACAACTCAAAACTGAACTGTTACTCATAATTCTGTTTTGAAATATAAGAAATTGTGGGTTCTGCTAAGATTTTTGAATTCAAGGTTAATCTTAAAGATGGTGGAGAGGAAGGGAGCTCTGTAAACTTCCTCTGCCCCATCGATCGAACTGAGAAGGACATTACCCTCATCTGCAAGAGTGGAAGGAGAAAATATGGACTCCAGAAGGAAGAGAACCTGAAGGATACCTGAGTGAGTGAGTGTCAACTGGGGAGATTGGAAAACAGGCCAGCCCGAGACGGGCAGGGGAGGTCGCAGCCCCAGCCCAACGCGGGGCAAGCGCACGGAGCCCAAGAGACAAAGGGAAGAGGCAGAGAGACTGAACACGCTCATAGTACTGTCTCTGGGGAAGAGGTAAAGAACGCTTAACTGCGCTTGGAGAAGCTCACTCCATAGATAACTGTTGGGTGGCCTAAATCCCGAACCCAGTTGGCGCAAGGGAAGGAACAGCTTCCAGCCCAGTGCCATCTTGGCAAGGAGTCAGCCACCACTGCAGTGTCAGGGGTGCTCACTTCGACCTCGGTTTTGAGATTGGGAGCACACACCTCATTTCCACGGTGCATCTCACCCCCAGCATTGACCACGCGGGCCCTGAATCCCGGATGCCAACAGGGGAAAAAGATAGCCCCCAGCTCTGCACAATCCTTGCAGAGAGTTGGTGGCGGTGGAGACCCGGGTGTCCATGCAGGCTGCAGGAGCTACCAGCTCATTTCCAGCAGCTCCCAGTGCCGCCTCGGGCAACAGCTACGCCCTCATTCCTCCCTCAAAACTAACACGATCTCCGCTGGGGGGTTGGGTCTGCGACAGTGCACAGGCACATCACCTCCTGCTGCGCATCTCACCCCAGGCAGGGACAGCCTAAATCCCAGCCTGAGCCAAGACAAATTGATTCCTCCCCCTAAGAAGCCAGCAACCAAAACAAAAACATCTCATCTGTGGTAGCATAAAAAGTGCATGGACTGGAACTTTGAACCAAGGTGGGCCGTGAAAATACAACTTGGCTCAACTGCGGCAAAAGGAGATAGGACTCATTAAAGTGGCCTACAGTTCATAGTTCAGCAAAGCTTGGCATGATGCCTGCCTATCTAATCTCTGCAGACACCAAGGCGGAGTCTCTGAGAGCAGCCTCCAAGACCTACCACATTAAACCACGCCTATCCAAAAGGGGGAGCTGCCATTTTTGTTTTTGTTTTTTTTTAATTGTTATTGTTGTTGTTTTTGCTTTTTTTAATAATTTTTCTTTTTTTCTTCATTTTTTTTCTTTTTGCTTTTTTCTCTATGTATTTTTTATTATTATTACATTTTTTACTTATATTTTTAAAAATTTGTACTCCTTATTTTCCTTTCTCCTTTTTCCCTTTTTTTTTCTTTTTCTTTTCTTCTTATATAGGAGAATATATCTCATCCCTACCTCTCCCCTCAACTGGTCATACACTTTTATACTGTCCACTGCCCTTTGTTGTCTCTGACCCCCTTTATTTTTTTTTAATTTTTATTTCTTTTCCTCTTTTTCTTTTTCTTTTCTTCTTCTCCTCTTTTTGTCTCTTTCCTCTCCATTCGCTCTATTTTCTTTCCCCCTCTTAATGTGTTTGTTTCTTTGATTCGTCTGTGCATTTGTGTGTTACTGTTCCTTCTGTGTGTGTCTGTCTGTTTTCCTTCTTAGGGCTACACCAAGAAACAAGCCAAAGTGTACATGACAGCGAGTTCCAAATACTGCTGAGTAGGGAAATAAAATATTCAAAGGCACAACAAGAGAAACTGAGAGACACCATTAAAAGAATATTTCCTGAAATGACAGGCCCTGGAAAGTCAATAAGCCTCCTTTAACAGAGAAATATTAACAGGTGCACAGTGCACAACGAGCTTTCTAAAGGTGACAAGAGACAGAAACCTAGCAAAAATGACAAAACGAAGGAACTCTCCACTGAAGAACCTCCAAGAAGAAGTCACAGCCACAGAACTGCTCAAGACAGATCTAGACAACATACCGGATCAAGTATTTAAAAAACTTGTCATAAAATTAATCGCTGGGGTTGAAAAAACCATAAAAGAATTAACCGAGACAATGACTAGGCAATATAATGAGTTAAAAAAGGCTATAGGTGAGGGGAATAACAAACTGGAGGCAGCCACCTCAAGGATTGATGAGGCAGAGAGAAGAATAGGTGAAGTAGAAGATATAGTTCTAGCAAAAGAGGAAGCTGAAAAAAAGAGAGAGAAATTAATCCAGGAGCAGGAAAGGAGAATTCGAGATCTGAGGGACTCAATCGAATGGAACAACATCCGGCTCATAGGAATTCCTGAAGAGGAAGACAGAGAGAAAGGGCCTGAAGGGATACTAGACCAAATTATAACTGAGAATTTCCCAAATATGGGAAAAGAAATAGACTTTCAAATTCAAGAGGCACAAAGAATCCCCTTAAGACGTCACATGAATCGGCCTTGAGCACGACATATCATAGTGAAACTGGCAAAATATAAAGACAAAGAGAGAATTCTAAAAGCAGCTAGGGAGAAAAGGGCCCTCACATACAAAGGGAAACCTATCAGAGTGGTTACAGACCTATCTAATGAAACCTGGCAGGCCAGGAAGGAATGGCAGGAAATCTTCAATGTGATGAACACAAAAAACATGCAGCAAAGAATCCTTTATCCAGCAAGCCATTCATTCAAAATATAAGAAATAAAAGTGTTCCCAAATAAACAAAAACTGAGAGAATTCATGACCACCAAACCAGCCCTACAGGAAATCCTAAGAGGGACTCTATAAGGGAAATGTTGCAAAGAATACAAACTACCAGAGACGCCACTATAAACATGAAATCTAGGGAGAACACAATGACTCTAAACCCACATTTCTCAATAATAACACTGAATG
>PISW01011298.1:0-41892 GCA_004023785.1 Mungos mungo | reverse complement strand
CTGACAGCTCAGAGCCTGGAGTCTGCTTCCGATTCTGTGTCTCCCTCTTTCTCTGCCCCTCCCCTGCTCATGATCTGTCTCTCAAAAATAAATAAAAATGTTTAAAAAAAAATTTAGAAACTACATTTCCTAGCCCATTACATTTGCAGCTAGGTAGGGCCACATGAGTAAATTCAGGCAATGAGATGTAAGTGGAAATGTCTGTGTGTGACAGCCTCAGGGGTCATTCCTTAAAGGACGGCCGCCGTGCGCCCTGTGGAGCTACTGCTATGCTTCATGGGAAGATCCGGGTCCCGCCTTTGGGATGGATGAGAAGGAGCCTATGCCCCTAGCCTCCATGCGGCAGCGCTGACTCAACAGCCCAGGACTGCATACCTCTGGGCTTGTATTTAGGGCAAATAACCTTTTTTAAATGTCTATTTATTTTAAAAGGGAGAGAGCATGGGAGAGGAGCAGAGAGAGAGAGACAGAGAATCCCAAGCAGGCTCCATGCTGTAAGGCCAGTGACCGGTGTGGGGCTCGATCCTGTGAACTCTGAGATCATGGCCTGAGCCGGTCAAGAGTCAGACGCTTAATTAACTGAGCCACCCAGGCGATCCGGGTCAAATAAATTTTATATATTTTAAGCATCTCTTATTCTGGGTAATCTGCCTTTTGCAGCCAAATCTACTTTCAGTGGAATAGTAGTTTACTCAAGGAAGATGAGATTAGAGTGCGTGGCTTTCTTTGTACATCTCTGTTTGATTTGCTAGAGTGAGAATACATTCGTTCTGCAAACAAAAACAACAAATAACAAAAAACAAATAAAAACTTTTTAAAATGTTTGTTTTTAAGAGAGATAAAGAGAGCCAGAGTAGGGGAGGAGTGGAGAGACAGGGAAACACCGAATCCAAAGCAGGCTCCAGGCACGGGGCTTGTGACCTGAGCCGAAGTAGGACACTTAACTGACTGAGCCACCCAGGTGCCCCTCAGATGAAAACTTTTAGAAAGACCCCTCACATTATGGCCAGAAGACCTAGGTTCTAATTTCAGCTCCAGAATTTACTGGTTATGGCCTTAGAGAAATGAATATGTTTCTCACTGTCTCATTTGGAAGTATTTCCAAATGAGACAAAATAAGTCATCTATTCTCTTAAAGTAGTTGAAAAAGACAAAAGCGACGTTGCTTATTGCATACAAAGTTTTGCAAAATTGCAGCCGAGAGAGCTCCTGGAGATGCTCCATGGAAAGTAAGCCTGGGGGCCAAACAGGTTGAAGAGATGCTGCATCCCTTAGTGTCAGCGCCGACTGGGAAATGAAACATCCAGGAATTCCCGCAAGGAGGAAGCCGCTTTCCCTTCATTAACACAGTCAGATTCAAGGAGCGCTAGAGATTCTGGATTTCACAGTCTGCACTTTCAGGGACCAACCGGTCTGGGAGTGTGAAAACTGGTTCTGCATCTTCCTACCTGTGCTGCTGTGGACAAATGATCTAACCTTTCTGTGCTTCCATTTTCTCCCACGTAAAATGTACTAATGCCATTCTCTTTCTCTTGCGGGATCACGGAGCATGGCAGGCCAGAAGGAAATTTTTTTTATAAATGTTTATTTTTGAGACAGAGAGACAGCACGAGCAGGGGAGGGTCAGAGAGAGAGGGAGACACAGAATCCAAACACTGGCTCCAGGCTCTGAGTTGTCAGCACAGAACCCGACGCGGGGCTCAAACCCACAAACATGAGATCATGACCTGAGCTGAAGTCAGACACTTAACTGACTGAGCCACCCAGGCAAGAATCCTTAAGACATTTTACAATGCAACTGTGTAAGTTTATTTCAGTAAATAGCATGGGGACAGGACACGTGGGCAGAAAGAGCCGCGCTTTGGCCGTCTGAAGCTGGTGGTCATAGGCTTAATACTCAAGCAGGAGGGGATAGACATGCAGGGATATTAGATCATAAACGTTTCTCTGAATTTCTACTCATAAAACCATGTTTGCTAGATGTCTCTGGTGCTTATCATTCAGCTCAGTATTAACTGTCAGTGAGTCAGGAGACCCTTGAGGGATCCAGCCCGGCACTTACTTGATCCTTACCGGAAGGACGCGGGCTGTGGGCCAGCCTTCTGGGCTAAAGGTGAATATTTTTCCGCCTCTATCCCTCACCAATTCTGCAGGGGGTTGTTGGGACAGGAGTTAAAACACTAGCATTTTGTAATTGCTCAAAACATGATGATGATAGTGATGAAAGTAGTCTGATCTAGAGTTTTTAGGAAATGACTGGCTCCTGTGCCCAATTTGTTGACAAATAAAAAGGAAAGGGTAAAATCTGGTAGTGGCTTGAGGCCAGAAGTTTCAGACGAGAGGCCTGGATGATGACGGTGGGACTTATGCATTCAGGAGAGCCAGGAAGCTCTGGAGAGAAGGGTCCTGAGGGCGCTGGGCGGAGCCAGGGGAGAGAGCTGCCGGCGTCAGGTGCTGGTCCCTGCCTCGGTGCCCCCAGCGGTCTGCGGTGAAGTCGGTACAGCCACTCGGTTTTTTCAATGTTTTTATTGTGGTAAAATACACATAATATAAAAATTACCACCTTAACCCTTTAAAAATTTTCAGTGTTTATTTTGAGAGACAGAGAGAATGCATGGAGGAGGGGCAGAAGGGGGGAGACAGAGGATCAGAAGTGGGCTTTGCTATGACAGCAGAGTCCAAAGTGGGGCTCAAACTCACAAACCGGGAGATCGTGACCTGAGCCGAAGTCGGACGCTTAACTGACTGAGCTGCCCCTTAGCCCCCGTTAAGTGTCTAATGAAGGACATTCACACTGCTGGGCACGGGTCCCTGCTCCATCTCCAGAAGTCTTGTCGGCTGACCCTCCGGACCCATTAAACACCACTGTCCATGCCCCTCCTCCCAGTAGAATGGCCGCCACCATCCTACTTCCCGCGTCGACGATGTTGACTAAGTTCCTCATGTAAATGGAATCCTCCACTATTTGTCTCTCTGCGTCTGGCTTCCTTCACTCAGCATAATGTCCTCAAGGTTCATCCATGTTGTGACCTGTGCCAGAGTCTCCTGCCTTTTCAAGGCTGAACAGCACTCCTTTGTATGCGATTCCTAATACTTTGGGTTATATTAAAAACGACCGTCTTTAAAAAAATTATGATGTGGGGCTGTCCTTTAGCGACAAGCTGGAAAAGCAATACGCTTTCTCCATCAACTATCTTCCTCAACAATGGATTCCTGGAGCATAAGTTGGATTTTGCAACCCAGAAGCGTTTGCCGCACCTAGTAAGCCCAATTTTTTCCCTCCAGAATTACAGGGTGTCTGGAAACTCACCTCTTTTTTCTTAGAATTTTTAAGTTTATTTATTTATTTTGAGAAACAGAATGAGCGGAAGAGGAGCAAAGAGAGAGGGAGAGAATGAACCCCAAGCAGGCTCCCCACTATTAGGCTTGAGCTCATAAACGGTGAGATCATGACCTGAGCCAAAATCAAGAGTTGGACACCCAACCGACTGAGCCACCGAGGCACCCACGGAAATTCACCTCTTAAAGAGAAGTGGGAGGCGCCTGGGTGGCTCAGTCCGTTGAGCATCTGGCTCTTGATTTTGGCTCAGGTCATGACCCCAGCCAGGGTCTTGGGATGGAGCCCCATATCGGGCTCCGTGCTGAGCGTGGAACCTGCTTGAGATTCTCTCTCCCTCTGTCCCTCTCCCCTGCTCACATGCTCTCGCTCTCGCTCTCTCAAAAAAATTAAAGTGAAGAAGTGAAGGCAGGACAAAGAGGTGTAGGAAACGGCAGAAATCATGGTCCCGGGGTGCAGGGCCCCGGACGGCATTGCCCAGCTAGCTACGTAAAAGAGCTGAATTAAAGAGCCAGATGGTATAGGACCAGAAAACGAACTTAGGACACCAGGCCGTTTTCGGTCTTCATTTCTTCTTGCATTCTGGTCGAGAAGCGTAAAGGGGATTGCAGATGCACACACCGACACGGCAGTCCCCAACGGCCCTCACCGAGGGAAGGGCCACGGTGTGACCGAGTGGAAGCCGCACGCCTGTTCTTAGAAACTGGAGGAGATGGGGGCTGCCTGGGTGGCTCAGTTCGCTAAGCGCCCCACGTCCGCCCGGGCCCACGTGGAGCTCTGCGATGACAGTAAGGAACCCGCTTGGGAGTCTCTCTCTGCCCCTCCCCCCACGGGGGCCCTCCCTCTCCAAACACTGGAGGGGAAGGGGAGGGAGGAGAGGAGGGGGAGAGGAGGGGCGGGGGGAGGGGAGGGGAGAGGGAGGGGAGTTGGAGGAGGCGTCCCGCTCGAAGGCTTCCCTGCTGAGAGCGGTCTCCCTCCGCTAGGTCGTTTCCTGGAGGTGAGGTCAGACGGGAGCCGGGGTGGCCCCCCTGCCGGGAAGCGCAGAGGCTGCGCCACGGCCTTCCCCTCGTCGGTCTCTGGGAAGCACAGCTTTCACGCCTCTGATCCCCGCGTCAGTGAGGCTCAGGGACAGTCCGGAGGGACGCCGGGGATGCCCGGAATCCAGCCCCGTCACCCCGAACCCGCTCGCGAGAATCCCCGTCCGGCACTCCCGGGGCGATTGCCCCAGAGCACCGGTGACGTCAGCACGTTAATCACCTCCTTCTGGCCGCGGGCGCGGGAATCCTCCACCCACCGGAAGCTCAAGTTCCTCCCCCCCCAGGTCTTCTCGGCTCCTAGGGCCTCTCCCGCTAGGTCCTCGTCCCCCCGCACCCCCGCTTCCTTCTGAAGCTTGACTCCGCCTCGGCTCTTCGCCCTCCTCTGGCCCAGTGCCTTCCCCCGCGTCCTCTCCGCTACCTGCGTAACTTCTAGACGCGGAGGCAGGGGTGAAGGGCAGCGATCCCCCTCGCTGGGGCGGGGCGGCCGCGGCTGTAGCGCGAGCCTCCACTAGGGGGAGCCTTCGCCTCACGGAAGCACAGGGGACTTTCCACCCGGAGGAAGCAGAGGTGCGAACTCGCTTAGACAGCTTTTTCGTAGCCACTTCTCTCTTTAAAAAACAAAAACAGAAAACCCCTAACACACACACACACACACACACACACACACACACACACACACACACACACACACACACACACACACAGTTTTGTTAATAATAAAATTCTTTTTTTAATTTTATTTTAGGAATTTCTTTTGCTCTTAAACTAATTTTATAATTATGTAAAATATTTACATGGTTCCAAACTGCAAAGGAAGGTATATTCAAAGTTTATCTACTCTCCCTGTCTTTTCCACCTTACTCATTCTCTCTCTCTAGTCATCCCTCTTTGATGATACAGTTTAGTTTCCATCATTTTTATATTAGAAATATATATATTTACATCTCCTCTTTAAATAAATAAGAGCATACTATTCACATGTCCTACACCTTGCTTTATTCACTTTATTCACTACACCTTGATGATCATTCCATAGTAGCATCTGCCTCATTGCCTTTTTTAAAAATTTATTTAATGTTTATTTTTGAGGAAGAGACAGAGTGTGAATGGGGGAGGGGCACAGAGAGAGGAAGACACAGAATCCAAAGCAGCTCCAGGCTCTGAGCTGTCAGCACACAGCTTGACACGGGGCTTGAACTCACCAACTGTGAGATCATGACCTGAGCCAAAGCTGGAGGATCAACCGACTGAGCCAATGCGGAGCACCGCGTAGCTTTTTCTTTTTTAAAAGTAAGTTCCACACTCAAGGTGGGCTTGAACTCAAGACCCCAAGACAAGAGTTGCACGGTCTACCAACTGAGCCAGCCAGAGGCCCCCTCTTTGCTTTTTCAGTTGTGTAATACTCCACCGTGTGGAGGTACCAGCCTCTTTTACTGTCAGTGGTTTGTTTAGGCTGTTTCCAGCTGTTACGAATCATGAGGCGTTTAGTAGTGCACACTTCTTTTCATATTTTTGCTGGAGAATCGGGACAGACTTCGGGAAGTGGGGTTACTTAATACAAAGGAACTGCTGGCCGTGCGAGCCAGGCATTGCCCAACTCCCTGGAGTGGAGGTTCTAGGACTTTGTGTTTCCACACTCACCGTATCAGAGTCTGTTTCCTCACAGCCTCGGCAGCACAGAGTGCAATCAACATTTTGGATTTATGCCAACCTCACGGGGGAGATATGATATCTCCGTGTAGTTTTAATGTGCACTTCTTAAAGTTGTTAACAATGCTGAACATTTTCATTTCTTTATTTCTCCGTGATATGTCTGATTATATCTCTAGCTCAGTTTTCAGTAAGCTTATTAGGGTCTTTCTCTTCTGTTTTTCTTCTCTTTTTACCAAAGATGTTAACTCTTTGTCTGTAATATAATTTCTAATATTTTTCTCAGTTGTCTCTTCACTTTGCTTTTTGTCGTTATTGTTTAAAATCTGTCAATCTGCATCTATGGAGATAATCATATGTTTTTGTTCACTTTGGATCAACTGATGATAGATATTAGTAGATTTCCTAATTTGACTGTCCATTCTTGCATTCATGGAGTTATCCACCTGGTCATGATAAATATTTTTTTAATATGCTGCTGGATTCTGTTTGCAATATTTTATATAAGATTTTTGGGTTTTTGTTGTTTTTATTTTTATTTTAGAGAGAGAGAGAGTGCAAGCGGGGGAGAGGGGCAGAAGGAGAGAGAATCTTAAGCAGACTCTGTGTGAACACAGAGCCGGATGTGGAATGGGGCTCGATCCCACGACCTTGAGATCATGACCTGAGTGGAAACCAAGAATTGGAAGCCCAACCCACTGAGACTCCCAGGCGCCCCTATATAAGATTTTTGTATCTGGGTCCCTGCTGGCTCAGTCAGAAGACCGTGTGACTCTTGATCTTGGGGTCATAAGTTCAAGTCCCATGTTGGGGTAGAGATTACTTAGATAAATAAAGCTTTAAAAAAAGATTTTTGCATCATTATTAATAAGTGAAAGGACCTATACTGTTCTTTTTGTTATAGTCTTTGTCATAGTTCAAAGATTCAGGGTTGGGAATTCATAACTCATTTCATAACATGAATTTGGGAGTTTTCCTTCCTTTGTCATGCTCTAGAATAGTTTAGGAAAGTTGGTTTTTTTTATTTTTTTACAGTTTTATAGAATCCCCTAGTGAAAGTGTCTGACCCTGTTTTGTTCTTTGGGAACTCTAACCAGTAAATTATTTTTATGTTAAATGGTCTGTTTAGACTTTCTGTCCCCACGGGGGCCAGTTTTGTTAAATTGGATTTTTCTACAAAATTATCCATTTAATGTAGATTTTCCGCGGCACCTGGCTGGCTCAGTCAGTTGAACACGTGACTCTTGATCTCGCGGGTCTTGAGTTTGAGCCCCACGTTGGCTATGAAGATTACTTTTAAAAATAAAATCTTAAAAAAAGATTTTCAAATATATTTATAGAATATTTTTTCAATTTCCTCTGATATGTCTCATCATTTCTGATCTCCTGTATCTGTGCTGTCTCCCCTTTCATCTGAGTAGTTTAGCTAAGAAGTTAATTTTATTGTTTCAAAGAAACTGCAATTTATTACTATGACTTTGTTGCTGTTATTTTTAAGCCCATTAATCTCTGCCTTTCTTTTTACTTATTTCTTCCTTCCGCTGTCATCGGTTTACTTTTTTTCGTTTCTTGGGTTGTAATGTTTATTCATTCATTTGTGCTTTAATTCATATAGGTACTAAGTGGCATAAACATTTCTCTGATAGCTGTTTTAACTATTTCCCATAGATCCTGGTTTTCATTGTTACTATTTTCAAAAACCTCTACAAGTTGTGATGCATCTCCCCTTTGACCCAGGAGTGGTTTCACATGTTTTTATATTTCCTGTTAGAAGAGCCTTTTTGGTTTGTGGTTGAAGCCCTAGTTCTATTACATTGTGGCCAGAGAATACTATTTGTTTTATTACTTTTTCCCTTTGAAATTCACAGAGATTTCCTTGATGTGAATGTGCTACATTCTTCTGGATTTTGCGAATGCCTTAAAACACATTTGGGGAAAAAAAGTGTATTCTCGGTCATCAGGGTTCAGAGTTTAGTTACATTCGATCTACCTTACTGATCACTTACTTACTACGTTGTTCAGGCTTTCTGTGCCCGCTGCATCCTTCTAGATCTGAGAAGGTTTGTTAAAATCTCCAGTTATTGGTAGGGCTGTATTTCTCCTTGTATTATATCTAATTCTTTCTCCTTCTTTAAAATTGTGGTAGAAGTTTATCCCTTAAAACGTTTTAGTCAGAATTCTCTTTTCTCGGATCATTACAAGTGTAATCCCTGCTTATGTTAAAACCCATTTTTGTTTTTGTCATTTATTTGTAGCCTTCCTGGGTTTTCTCATTTCTGATGTGTTTTGTTTGCAAGGCATACCGTTGGATTTTGTTTCATTACTCAACGTGAATATCATTTTTCTTTTGACAAGCATGGTGGACTTGTTAGAATATTTATTAATGTGATCAATATGACCTCAGGTCTGCCTTACTGTCTTATACTTGTTATATATTTTAGTCTTTCACCATGTGATCTATTCATTTGCTTCCTCCCTCACACCCCCTCCCCCCGTTTTTTAACTACCTTCTGGCACTTAGGAAGAGTTTATATGTTTGTTCCAATGGTCACCTTGATCCTAAAACTTTTATATAATACATAAGTTCTCTTTCTGGCTACTGTCTGTGTGAGCGTGTGAGGAGATAGAAGAAACGTGTATATTGGTCTCTGCCCCTCCCCTCCCTGTTCCCGGCACAAGGCTCCTAAAACCTTGTCGTTTCTTAAGCGATAAGGGCACTAAGAACATCTTTTGTTCTACTATGTGGTCTCTGACCCTACTTCCTGACACAGGGCTCCTAAATCCCTTGGAATTTCCTGGGTAATGGGAGTGTCTTTGTTCTGATGAGGCGGCTCCCCGAGAAAGGGCTGGAAATGGAGTTAATGATTGATCATCTTTACGTGCTCAGGCTTCTGTAAAAGTCCCGATAGTACAGGGTCTGGAGGGCTTTCCAGAGAAAAACACCGGGAGGTGCGGGTGAGGGGCCTGCCTGGAGAGGGCACGAGGGCACGGAAGCGCCACACCCTTTCCCACGCCCCTTGCCCTAAGCGTCTCTTCCACCTACGTGTTCCTCTGTATCTTAATCACACCGGTTTAGGGCAAGCTGCTCAGCAGTGACGGAACACTGCTCCCGGTTCTGTGAGCCACTCTTGCAAATGAACTAAACCACAGGAGGGGGGTTCATGAGAACCTCGTACTAACAGCTCTCAGTCAGGGGCGCAGGTGCCAATCTGGCCTTTGCAACTGGCACCTGACCCGGGGGTGGCTGGAGAGGCGAGGTCTTGTGGGACTGAGCCCTTCACCTCGGGACCTGATAGGATCTCTAGGTGGACAGTGTCAGAGCTGAGTTCAACTCTAGTTCAGACACCAAGGTGGAGTCTCAGATTTGCTTGGTGTGGAACCCACACACACGTCTGGGGTTGGCAGTGCTGTGACCTGGGTAGCAGTGTGTTTGAAAAACTCCAAATACGGAGAAATAGCAAACCAACCTAGGAGTCTCTCTTAAAAAAAGGTGGGGGGGTGTCTTGCTGAGGAAGTGCCAGGCTGGCCTGGTCAGTGAAGCATCTGACTTCAGTCAGTTCAGTGTCCAACCTCAGCTCAGGTCGTGATCTCGAGGGTCATGAGTTCAAGCCCTTCATGGGCTTGTCAGTGCAGAGCCGGCTTCGGATCCTCTGCCCCTCCCCCGCTCCTGCTCCCACTCTTTCAAAACTACATAAACATTTAAACAATCATATTTTAAAAAGATTTAAAAAAAGTCTTGCTGAGTACTTTTATAAACTTACTATTTTTTTTTTTAAAGTGGGCTCAACACCCAACATGGGGCTTGAACTCCTGGCCCCGAGCACAAGAGTCGCATGCCCTGCTAACTGAGCCAGCCGGGCGCCCCTCTAGGACTCTCTTAATCCCCCTCTTGCTGCTCTCCGCTAGCGCCTGACCATCAGGACTCGGTCTGCTTCCTGCATGCTCTCCCCAAACTCTGCTCCCTGACGGCTCTACTGCATCGGAGGGTCGCCACGCAACCGGACATAAAATGCATATTAATGGTCTATTAATGGTTCTTTGCGATTATATTTCAATACACGATAAAATAATAGTATCTGTTCTCAAACGCTATGGCCACCGTGCCTGCTGTCCAAGCGCACAGCTTAGCCTCCGCCACGCTGTGTCGGTCACAGCAGCGCCTGTCCTTAGCTGTGCCAGGACACAGAAGTCCGACTCCACCACCAGTGAGAGACCCTGCTGCCTTGTTTTGGTTGCGGACAGTTTGTTCTCTAGATCCCTCACGAAGGGTTCTGATCAAGAATCTTCTTTTCAGGTGTGTGTGGGGAGACGTAAGAGCAGTTTCCAATAGAGGGAGCCCCAGATCCCCAAAGGAGGAAGACAGGTCAGGGATTTGTAATCTACGGAGAAGCTCTGAAGTGGTTCCTACACCTGGGCCATCCATCTCTTCCGCGCTCACTGTGTACAGAGCTGACTCATGTACAGAACTCGGACGGAAGATACCGAAGCCAGGGGAGACAGACGGTTCCAAGTTGGGCCCGTGCTCAGTCGGATGAGATCCTGTTCGCCCAGGAAAACAGGCACGAGCCAGGTTTCTAGTCTAAGACCCACCACCACCTGCCCCCGTGAAGTAGCATGCAGGTACCCTTGGAACTATCTGGAAGAAACCTTGGAGAGACAGATTCTGGAGGTCGACCCGTAATAGATAAGATGCCCAAAGTTTTACTAATGATCTTTCTGATTTAAAAAATTACCACAGGGGGAAAAATACATGGAAAGTACAAGTTGCTGACTTTTGGCTGTTACAAACTTTCAAGCACCAGATAAGGTAGTTTATCTAACAATGCAAAGTTTTGAGGTACAAGTTGCTCTAGGTCCCTTTAATTTCTGGGAGGGAGTATGGGGTGAAAGCAAACAACTTGGGAGATTTAATCAATCTAGCAAGACTCCAAACTTTGCCTGAGAACTCTGGCACATGGCTGGAGGGACTTTAATCTCTCTGGAAGACAATTTGGCAATATCTGTCAAAATGCAACACCCTTGGGGCGCCTGGCTGGCTCAGTCGCTGGAGTGTCTAGCTCTTGATCTTGGAATTGTGAGTTTGAGCCCCGTGCTGGATGGAGAGATTACTTCAAAATAAAATCTTAAAAAAAAGGCAATACCCTTTGACTTTATAACTTCATTTCTGTAAACATATCTCACAAATATACTCACAGAGATGCAAAACAACACAATTACAAGTTATCCACCTCTGCCTTGCTGCAAATGTTCAATAATAGGACACTGATTAGATAAAGTATAATATATCATCCATGTGATACTACGCGGTTATAAAAAAGCAAGGAAGCTCTTGGTACACTAATATGTAATGATATTCAAAATATGTTTCTTTTAGGGGCACCTGGGTGGCTCAGTTGGTTAAGCTTCCGACTTCGGCTCAGGTCATGATCTCACAGTTCGTGCTGACAGCTCAGAGCCTGGAGCCTGCTTTGGATTCTGTGTCTCCCTCTCTCTGTCCCTCTCCCACTCGTGTTCTGGGTCTCTCTCAAAAATTAACATTTAGGGGAAGAGCACTGGGTGTTTTTTGGAAACCAATTTGACAATAAACGATTTTAAAAAACATTTAATTTTCCCCCCAAAATGTTTCTTTAAAAAATATATTTTAAGTAATCTCCACACACAACGTGGGGCTCAAACTTACAACCCCAAGATCAAGAGTCACATGCTCCATCAACTGAGCCGGCCAGGGGCCGCAAAAACATATTTTTTCTTTCTTCCTCTCTTCATTCTTTCCTTCCTCCCTTTGTTCCTTCCTTCCTTTATTTATAATTTTAGAGAGAAAGAGCAACAGTGGGGGGAGGGGGAGAGAGAGAGAGAGAGAGAGAGAGAGAGAGAATACAAGCAGGCTCCGTGTTCAGCACTGAGCCTGGCGTGGGGCTCATTCCCACAACCCTGGGATCATGACCGGAGCCACAATCAAGAGTCAGACCCTCAACCGACTGAGCCACCCAGGTGTCCCCTAAACATATTTCTTAATCTCAAAATAAGTCGTGTAGTATGCTGTGGTGTTTGTAAAAGGTAACAGTGATGAATAAAATACATGATTCTATTTATTAATTCTGGTTCTTGTATAGGCACAAAGCCTTTGTAAAGAACTGTTAACTGGTTTGGGGAAAGTTATTATTTATTAAAAAAAAAACAGATCTACTGGTTCAAAGCAAAAGCAGGAAATTTTCACCTTCTATGGTCTCTCTCCACTTAAACTGACCAGTATTCTTTTTCTTCTTCCTAATTTCCATCACATTATTAGTAAGACTCTTGCTAGGTTGCCAGAAACGTACAAGCCCAGGGCATGCCTGGCTGGCTCTGTTGGAAGAGTGTGTGACTCTTGATCTCTGGGTCATGAGTTCGAGCCCCACATTGGGTGTGGAGATTACTTAAACAAATAAAACTTAAAAGCCTGTGCTATTTCAGGACGATGGTTGCCAAGGAGGGAACGCTGGCTTGCAGAGAAGGAGAAAACAGAGACGGAGGAGAAAACTCCAGGGAAAAAACAGAGATGGAGGAGAAAACTCCAGGGAAAAAACAGATGGAAGAGAAAACTCCAGGGAAGAACAGAGATGGAGGAGAAACAGTCTCTCTCTGACCATGTTGTCCCTTCCGCATTCTAGAACCCTTTAAGGCCCAAACTATACGTCTTACTTTTGGGATCTGTTACAAGCATCCTAGAACTTTATAATAAAGTCCCCATTCTCTGGTGAAGGTGACCGAAATAGGTACCTCGTTTTAGGCGGCAGCCTAGAGCCGGCAAGGATGCTAAAATCACTGAGCGTTCACTACACCTCAGCACCCGCCTGGGCATGTTACATGTGTCGACCGCTCAAAGCTAAGACTATCCCCAGTTCACACAAGGGAACTGAGACGCAGAAAGATGAAGTCACCGTCCAAGGTCACATATTGAAGCAAATCCAGAATATAAGCCAGGTAGTTGGAATCCAGGGTCCAGACTGGCGGTCGCCCTCCGTTGGAAACAACTTAGACATCACTTACAGGTGCGGAGCAAACTTGGAATTCCGTAGCAGGTGATCTCAATCCAAATGAAAGACTTCCTGAGGTCTAATTTCAGGCATCAGACAACTGAAGCAAACAATGAAAATATCTTGAGGTAAATTTCGTGAGTAGGACCTTTATGGGGCCTTCCAACTTTGAAAGAGTTAGATCTGGTCCAATGAAAGACCATCACCTGTTCTGGAAGTCAGCCAGTCAATCTGAAGAAAGACTAAAATTTCAGTATAATTGATGAGGAGCCTATTATCATGCAGCCGACTAAAATTGCCTATTATTGTTTACAATTTCCTAGTGTTTGTGAAACTCTAACTAGAGAATTCACACCGGGTCAGGCCAGGATTGGATTTTAAAGAGACAACGTAAAATCGTTACCTCTCCCCCAAGAACAACAGGGTAGAGGACCCAGAAACAGACCCAAGTAAATTAGGGGACACAATACAGGCGGAGTTTAAGTCAGCGGGGAAACGACAGTTCAGTCAATGGCTGATTCCAAGACAACTCGTTAGGCATCTGGAGCCTGATCGTGGTCTGGTCACCAGAATAAATTCCAGGAGGAACAGAAACTTAAATATAGGGGCACCTGGGTTGCCCTGTTAGTTAAGTGTCGGACTCATGGTATCAGCTCAGGTCACCAACTCACGGTTCATGGGACTGAGCCCCGTGTTGGGCTCTGCACTGACAATGTGGAGCCTCTCTGGGATTCTCGCCCTCTCTCTCTGCTCCTTCCCTACTTGGTCTCTCTCTGTCTCAAAATAAATTAAAAAAATTTTAAATATAAAAAAATGAAACCATGGGTGAATTCCTTTTTTAAACATTCAAATTTACAAAAAGCCATTCAGGGGCACCTGGGTGGCTCAGTTGGTTAAGCGCCCAACTACGGCCCAGGTCATGATCTCAGTTTGTGGGTTCAAGCCCCGCGTCGGGCTCTATGCTGACAGGTCAGAGCCTGGAGCCTGCTTCCAATTCTGTGTCTCCCTCTCTCTCTGACCGTCACCTGCTCTCACTGTCTCTCCTTGTCTCTCAAAAATAAATAAAAAACATTTTAAAAAAAGATTAGTAAAAATGATCAACAGCCCAATTGCAAAAGGCAAAAGATATAAAAGGTTCCTTTCAGGAAAAAATAAAAAGGCTAATAAACAAATGGAGAAAAATCATAATTGAAGAAATGCAAATTTAAAACAATGATATGAATGTCTTTTTTAAAGTTTATTGAGAGAGAGAGAGAGAATAAGGAGCAGGGAATGGACAGAGAGAGAGAAAGAGAGGGAGGGAGAGAGGGAATCCCAAGCCGACTCCGCTCTTTCAGCTCAGACCTTGACACAAGGCTCGAACTCATGACCTGTGGGATCCTGACCTGAGCTGAAACCAAGAGTTGGACACTCACCTGCCTGAGCTACCCAGACGCCTCAATGGTTTATCACGTTTTACCTCCAACTTAAGAGATAATACGGTGTAATGGCTAAAACCGATGGGTCCAGACTCAGAACGCTCGGGAGGAGATCCTGGCTCTGCTCCTTGCTGGGCACGCCCCCGTTTCCTTGGCTGGCGTGGTCGTGGGAGCCGAGTGAGACAGCATAATAAAAAGCAATTAAAACCATGGCTGGCATATAGTCACTATGCTCCTTATCATCAGACTGACAAACACAGGAAAAACATAGCACTCTAAATGCAAGAGCCTTCTGACTTTCCGATTCACGTTTAGAAACGTATCCTATCAATCACGTATGTTCGTAAGAATACATACATATCTATGTGTTCATAAAGATATATATGCATATATAGAGTTTCGGTGTAAGACTGTCTGTAACAGCAAAAGGCTGGACATAACCTAATGGTCAAGTAGCACTACAGCAACAGTAACAGAAACTGCCTCCGAGGGGCAAGGCCGGGACCTGAGGTCGAGTGGACATTTGACATCCTTCGGGAAAACTGGAACTCCCCCCACCCCCGGTAATTACTCCTTCCGTTAAAACAAAAACTAGTTAATTTTTAAAAATGACAGTGCAGTCATCAGCTAACTACAACTCTATCAGAAAAGCAAACCGGCTGAAGGCAGAAACCGTGAGAAATGCGGTTACCTAACTATCACTGGGGCTTCAGGGCCAAGACGCATGTCCTAGAGCACGGTCCTTGGTCTCGGCGTTATCACCCTAGGGTGTTGAGGACCCCAGGGAAGGAGCACACACGTCCTTTCCAGACTCCAGGTTATCCCAGGGCTAGCTGCCAGAGCCTACCGAGCCAGGGCTGTTCCCACCTCCAGCTCTCGAAGCGCAGGAGTGTTCTTACACTTGGGGGCGGGGAGGGGGAGAGGAGGGACGGACAGCTATCCTTACAATGCTCTCTTGGTTCTCAATCGCTTCTTTGAACAATTTGTTAGTTTTTCCCTTTCTTCTTCTTTTTTTAAACATTTATTCATTTTTCAAGAGACAGAGCAGGAGCAGGGGAGGGACAGAGAGGGAGACACGGAATCAGAAGCAGGCTCCAGGCTCTGAGCTGTCAGCACAGAGCCGGATGTGGGGCTCAAACTCACAAACCGTGAGATCATTTTTTTCCTTTCATCTTAACATCTCATGTATAAGCAGACTTTACAACTATTATGGCAGCGCCACTTTCTCATGAATTCTGACAGCCCAGCCAATGGATATGATAATGCCATTTCAGAGGAGTCTCAGAGGGCTCACCCAGTCCCACAGAGATTAGGTTTGTGGCCTGACATCACCACTTAGCTCTCCAAATCTGGTGCCTTCCACCCCATGGGCTTCTTCCCATCCCTGCCCGGTCTCCCGACCAGCTCCTGATCCTGCCTCATCCCTGCCAACACCAAGTACCTGTGTTCTTAAGCCCTGAGATTCTGGAGTGATGGAGGAGACAGGAGCCATTTAAGGACAAAGGACAAGAGATGCTTCCTTCTGGGGATAAATCTGAGTCGATTTTTAAAACATTATTCCTTTGAGAAAATGAAGTAGTGGACCCTGAAAACAGTCTCACTGGAACCCGTAAAGGGCGGCTCTTTTATCTTCACAACACAAACGAGTCCATACAAGCTTAGAAGGGGAGCGGGGACGCCTGGGTGGCTCAGGCAGTTAAGTGTCCAACTCTGGCTCAGCTCATGATCGCAGTTTGTGAGTTCGAGCCTCACATCAGGCTCTCTGCTGTTAGCACAGAGCCCACTTCGGATCCTCTGTCCCCCTCTCTTTCTGCCTCCCCACACCCTCAAACATAAGCATTTTTAAGAAGTTTAGAAGGGGAGCTAACTGTTTGATGTCACACAGCCCCCAGGCTACTGTGGAGCCAGGACGCAGACCCCAGCGTCTGTGGCACAGGGCAGCGCACTGCCCCGAACACGGTGCTTGGTATTCCATGGTTTGTCCAGGTGGTTCAAGTCCACAGTCAGAGACGCTCTGTAAGTTCTCAAGCACACGAAGTTATGCTACTAACCAGACAGGGCCCAGGGGCACCTGGGTGGCTCAGTGGGCTAAGTGGCTGACTCGTGATTTCAGCTCAGGTCATGATTTCAGCCGTTCCTGGGCTCTGTGCTGACAGCAGCAGGGAGCCTGCTTGGAATCCTCTGTCTCCTTCTCTCTCTGCCCCTACCCCGCTTGCTCTCTCTCAAAGATAAACAAACGTTAAAGGGGGAGGGGGCACCTGGGTGGCTCAGTCAATTAAATACCCGGCTCTTGGTTTCGGCTCAGGTCATGATCTGGTGGTTCAGGGCTTTGAGCCCCTTGTCCAGCTCCTTACTGACAGTGCGGACCCTAATTGGGATTCCCTCTCTCTCTGCTCACTCTCTCAAAGTAAATAAACTTAAAAACTTAAAAAAAAAAAAAGATTTCTTTTCAGCTATTCAGGTGACTTTTTTTTCATGTTTATTTACTCTGTGTCTCACATCTCTAAAACGGAAATGAAGCTGAGCGTCAAGGGAAAGGTGGGGGCCGTGTCATCCAAGAAAGTGAGGAACAAATGCAAGGGACCTGCAGTCCCGGAAGGTCCGCCTTCCGCGGTTGCCAGGCAACAGAGGTAAACAGCACAAAGTGGCAGGATCATGGCCACTAACTACAGTGCAAACCAGGTAAGTTCTTTTCCATCTCTAACATTTCATCCAGCTTTCCGGACTCTAACTTTGGGCTGACCCTCCCACACGATTCTGGTTACTGAATGAAGAGCTGAAAGCGGGGTGCGAGTATTTTCCACCTCCTTAGCTCTCCATGTACAGGGCCCACCGACAACCGAAAGGTATTTCAGGGTTAAGTTTAAGGGATCTAAACAAGAGGTCAGCCAGTTTTTTTCTGTAAAGGGCCAAGGGATAAATATTATATTTTGGGGGCCAACTGACAAAAGCAGAGATGTTATGTAGGTATTTCCAACAGCAAAATATTTTTCCATAACATTTTTGACAAAATTGAAAATATAGTAACTGCATTTTTTTTGATAACACTAATAAAAAAATGGATTTTTTCAAAGATTTTATTTATTTATTTATGAGTTTATTTATTTTGAGAGAGACTGAGGCAGTACAAGAGGGGTAGGGACAGGACAGAGAGAGAGAGAGAGAGAGAGAGGCGGGGAATCCCAAGCAGGCTCTGCACTGTCTGCGCATTGCCCAACGCAGAGCTGGAACTCAGGAACTTCGAGACCGTGACCTGAGTGGAAACCAAGAGTCAAACGCTTAGCCAACTCAGCCACGCAGGCGCCCTGAAAGAGGACTCCTTACAGGACGAGCAAACATTTCACTTAATTGGGATGCGAAGCTTGTGTCACCTTTTGTCAACTCAGCTGCAGATATTCATCTGTCGAAAGCATTCTTAGCTTTCTCAGGTCACCCCAAGACAGACTGGAGGATGGACTTGGCCATGGGCCAGTTTGCTGACCCTGTTCTAGACCAGGGTTCCCCCGTAAGAAGATAATGCAAGTCACAAATATAACTGAAATTTTTCTAGTAGCTATATGAAAAAAAATTAATTTTTAAAGCTTATTTTATTTTGAGGGAGAGAGAGCATGTGCACACGTGACCAGGAGAACGGCGGGGGGTGGGGGGTGGTGGGAGGAATCCCAAGCAGGCTCTGCATCTCAGCACAGAGCCCAATGCAGGGCTCCATCCCACGAACCATGAGATCATGACCTAAGCTGAAATCAAGAGTAGGATTCTCAACTGAGCCACCCAGGCAGAAATGAAATTAATTTTAATAACTGACTTAACCCACTAAGTCCAAAATATTAATGTTTAATCAATATTTTAAGTTATGCTTACATTCTCGTTTCTTGTACGGTCTTCACTGTATTTTCTATTTACAAAGCAGCTCCATTCGGACTAGTCACATTTCGAGTGTCCACTAGCCGCACGGGGCTACAGGTGCCACGTTGAACAGCTCACATGTAGACCAAGAGCACATCCTCTACAGGGAGTCAAAGCCTGGCAGGGCTGGTTGCTCAGGTCTTCGGTCCTCTGCTCCCAAGAACCGTGCCTGGTTCTCATTTCCTGGGCGCGGGGCCCGTGACCCTCACAGACTCTCGTCCTTCCCTCCACAGTATGAGAAAGCTTTCTCACCCAAGTATCTGCAGAACTGGTCGCCCGCCAAGCCAACAAAAGAGGTATTCGTGGGCAGGGCTCCCACAAGGCCAGCTGGATTCTGTACCCCGTGTTCTCTGTAACTGACTGGCCCCTAACTCCTTTAGCCGGCTCTAAATTCCAAGACCCTCCTCTCCCTCCGCCCTTAACTCAAGCCCCTAGGACACCTTCTCTCTTTTCCACTCCATTTTCACAAATGCTTTTCTCACCGCCTCTACCCCAGAGAATTTCTTCCCACGAAGGCTACACTCAGTTTATCGCCAATGACCGTGGCCATCTGCTGCCCTCGGTGCCCCGTTCCAAGGTGAGATGCTGATCCCCATTCCTCTTGAGGAAGTAAAGAACTGAGGCACAGAAGTGGGGTGACTGAGATCGGAGGTTTGCAACCTAGCACCCCACTGTCTGGGAATTAAAGTTCCGTCTGATTCACACTGCGACACAAGCGCCCCCAAACTCCCCGCCAGTCTATCCGACACGACAGAGTGGTGTTTGGCACCCAGGACTCCTTACACCGATGAACACCTTCCCGTGACGACACTTCCGCAGTGGGCACTCTGCCAGACTTAGGCCAAGGGCACAGGAGTTAATTTGGCCCACAGAGTTAACATGAAGAAAAAGCAGAGTAACCTGAATGAGGAGGGGGTAGAGGAAGGGGGGGGCTGAGCTCTCGGTCTGATTTCACCGCCGCGCCTCCCGAGGGTACAGGGCGGAGGTCAGATCCTGGGAGTGCGGAGCCTGTTGAAGAACCATGTCTTCTTCCCTTTAGGCAAGTCCTTGGGGATCCTTCATGGGCACCTGGCAAATGCCTCTGAAGGTGCCCCCCGCTCGGGTGACCCTGACCTCCCGTACGGTGGCCAGTGCTGCCTCCCTCACCAAATGGATCCAGGAAAATCCGGATTTGCTCAAGGCCTCCAATGGGCTGCGGCCTGAAATCTTTGGCAAGGTATCTACTCCTCCCACCTAACCTCAGATGCTAGGATCTGTTTCAACCTCAAAAATGCCTGTTATAGCATCACTATCCCAGCAGGGGGAGCCTCTAACCAGCTCTGTCTTAGCCTGTCAAGTCCCCGTCTTCTGACACCTAAGGAGATGAGCTAATGACATTTTACCCTGCATCGTGTAAAATGACCTGATCTGACCTGTTGCCCGTGGGACAGGGAGAAAGGGAGTTAGAATTCTAAGGTGGATCGGGAATGACCTAGGCCGGACCAGAGACATGACGGTCTCTTCCACTCTACCCGACAGCCTCACGATCCGGACAGTCAGAGGAAACTGGGGAAGCCGATCACGAAGACTGTACAACAGGCACCAAGTCCCACCATGATCCCAAGCTCCCCCGCAGCAAACCTCCATTCCCCAGACCAGCCCCAAAGCCCACACCCCTCTGCAGGTCACACTCCAGGCCCCCAAAGCCCACCCAGCTCTCCTAAGAGCCCGCCTGGAAGCCCATGGATGCCAGAACCCTGCGCATGTCCTAACCGAGCTGAGGTCCTGGAGCACAAACCCGGAAGTCCACAGGCACCAAGGGACTGCCCTGAAGACACCCGTCTAGAGACGGAGTGAAGTAAACGAGACCCCGGGCGAGGAAGGTAGAACGGGGAAATCACAGGGTGGGGATAACGGTGAATGTGGAAAATAAACATTGTTTGTGGAATCTTTTACCGATTTGGATGTTTGCCTCCTGTTATGGCTGGTAACCAACCCATAACTAGTAACCAACCCATACCTAGGAGGAGGGTTGGGGGAAACAGTAGGAAAAAGAACATGACAGTGGCACGTTTCTCCAAGGGCTGAGTAGTGATACTCCAGAAGTGACCAAGAGGAAGCTGGTCTGAATCGTAGCAAAAGAAATCTCCAATCACCCGTCCCCACCGGCGCGCCCTCAGTTTTCACCCTGAGCACTCCTACTACGGCTTCTGAGTCAGAAGTGCAGCCGTGGAGTAGAGCGTGCGTGCATGTGTCTGGGGAAGATGGGGGGCGAAGGTGAGGGAAGCCAGACGAGGGCAGAAGACGCCACCCGTAACCCTCAGGACAGTGAGCACGCAGGGAAGACAAGCTAGGGAGAGTTAGAAGAGTGAAACTCAAGCACCTACATACATAGTTGGAATACTGAAGATACAGAAGTGAATCGAAGACAGAGAAGAAAAACAGAGATGGTAAGTAGAAACTGAGGGCATGACGGCCGCTGTTCCCCGACCCCAATCAGCTGAATGGGAAGAAGCGACCGGAAAAGTGAAGATCCGCTTCCCAGCTTCCGACACGTGTTTAGCTTTCTGTCCCGCCTCGTCCCGGCACTGGCTGTTCAGCCCAATGCCCTTGCCAAACCTCTCCCAGTTCCAATGCCAAAGCGTTCCCTCTGGACACTTGTCCCTTGTTCCAAGGACAAGGAGAGACGACATGTGGTTTAAGCGGGAGGAAGGCTACAAAGACTCTTCGGGACTCGCTGGGCAAAGAGGGAGAAGCGATCAGCGTGGAAAACCGAAGACCACCTGGGATCCCGTGGGGAGGAAGACGCTCGTGGCAGCCAGTCCCCACGGTCTCAGCTGAAGCGAGGTCTCCCTGTCCAACGGCCACCAGTTCCAGGCCCTGTTCCTCCTCTCCAACCCACAGGGGAACCGGCCGGCCAACAAGTGAGACAGACAAGATAGATGTTAGCCCTGGGTTTCCAAGGAGCATCAAAACCGCGCTCCCGCCACGGGAGGTAGGGACCCAAGAGCCTGGCTCATGTGGATTTTCAGAGCAGCGAGCCTTCCCATTAAATTACAAATTTTTGCCGGGTCTCCACAATCCCTCCTGTCTGGTCTCTGCTCCCCTCTCTGTCCCAGTCTGTGCTCAGCCCGTCACCCCTCAGCGGCCAGCTGGCTGGTGCCCAGCTCCCTCCCGGGCTCACAGCGGCTGGATGGCACCAGGAGGTTTATGAGCAGTTCTCGGTGGGGTTCTGGGAGCTGAGAAAACGCAAAGCCTCCATATGCTAAACTTCCTTCCTCCTGCTCCTTCCATCTCTGAGGCTTCTGTATGATATTCGATCTCTGGCTACTTGCACTTGACTCCCCTAAAGACTGTTCCCGGGGTGAGCTGCAGGATGAACGGTTCCCCTCGTGTGAAAGGTCAGACTGGGGGAGGTGGCGCCTGAGAGCCGAGGGAGCGGGGAAGAAACAGGCTCCTCCCCACCCGCCGCTCTCCGGCTTCTCTCGATTTCAAGGAGAGTCAAAGACAAAATGATTACTTTAATTCAGTCTCAGAATAGGATGTCTCTTGAACTTGGATTAGAAAAGAGGCTCATTTCTCTAGAAATGCGGTGGGGGTGGGGGGTAGCCCTTCATAGGTTCAATGATAACTTTCTGGGTCTTCCTTTTGCATCAAGAGCTATATACCTTCTCCCCAGAGCAGCTGCGTCAAGAGTCAGCTGGCTCACTTTATCTCCCTCCAGCTGGGACAGGCTAATTCCCGCCACCCCTCCCCTCTGCTCTCAGTCATGCTGTGTGGGCGCTGAAGACCCTGGGCTCTGACCAGTGAACAGAACTGTCCTTTAAGCCAGCAACCCAGAGGCGGCGGCACCCACAGCCCTGCTCCCAGTCCCCGTGGTGGAGGCCACAGAGCTGGCATTGTTTCCACTGTCTCAGGAAGAAGGAGCCAAAAGCTGACAGTCAGCACAAATCAAGGCCCAATATGGACAGAGAATGAGGGCTCCTAGGCCCGGAGTAGGCTGCAGGCTGGGGGCAGGAAAAGGGAATTTTTGAGTCATTCCATCTTTAGAAACAAGGGGGAAACCAGACCCTCTCCCGAGGCCGCGGCTCTATAAGGTATCCTACCGCTACCGAGCTCCAAGGGGACGTGCACGCACAAAGGGTCTAAATAAGTCAGGAGAACTTCGCTTTGGCTGGAGAAGATAGTCACAAACAGGAAGACAGGTCAGCGAATCATTTATGGGAAGACAAGGCTGGGAGCTTCAGCTCTTCACATGGCCGCCAGCCCGACAGAGGACAGCACAGTAAGGACCAAGACGGCCACGCCGGACTGGTACAGCTGGGGGGTCTTCAGGCCTTTCCCGAGGTCCCACATCTGCAGAAAAGAAGAAGAAGGAAGCAAGAGAGGATGTCAGCCTCGGGGCCCTGGGCCTTGTCCTGAGTGAGAAAGGAGCTCCACGTATTGGGGGGCGACCGCTGTCGGCCCGGCTCCAGGGGAGAGCACGTGGCTCCGCCCCACCTCCACCTTCTCAAAGCCCGAGACCTGGCACCTACCGCCCGCTCCTCCCAGGGACAGGAAAGGCGTCCTCGGCCCCTATATACAGAAGCTCCCAGACTGAACAGACGGAACTTTCCCTCATGACACCACCGCCAAATCAGTATTTCCCCAAGCACGTCCCTCCACAGCCTAGTTCCTCAGAAAGTGGAAAGCCACTACACGGGGGAGAAAAGTTCAACAGTCAAATGAGTTTGGGGAACATTCAGCTGCGAGACTTCTGGAACAACCTATAACGTACGCCGGGAGGCTCCAAAGCAGCGATGGGCTGACGCGATTCCGGAGACGCCCGCTGAGAAGTCCCGTCGGTCCGAGAACCAGGGCTTTAAGAAAGCACTCTGGGATCCAGAACACGACTTCTCAATTCTGTTTGCCGGTGTATTTATAGCAAAAGCTCATGAAAGAATAATATTTACCATTAGCATGTGTCCTACTAAATTTCCGGCATTTTTTTTTTCTTAAGTAATCTCTACGCCCAATGTGGGCCTTGAATTCATAACCCCGAGAGTCGCACTCTCCACCGGCTGAGCCAGCCGGGTGCCCCTGAATTTCTGGTTTTGTTGGTAACAGCCCACTAACCTGATTTCCTGCCCACCGCAGCAAGAACCAGGGCTTAAAACACACTGATCTAGACCCTCTTGCACCCCAGGGACACGCACACATTGTGTTCTAAGTCACGGAAAGGTCCCCTCGGGCAAGAGCAGAGTTTCTAGGTTCCACACCTTCCACACGGCTGCCTACACTCCGGGTTAAGCTAAGTCAGGGGCGCTTCGGGGAGCCCCACGTGGCTGGGGGTGGGAGTCAGGCCTCTGCTTGGATCACGTGAAGAGTCAGGCAGATTCCACACAGAGCTGTTTTGCTTCTAGAGGAAGAGCATTTTACCAAAAAAAAAAAAAAAAAGGAGTCCTACTGGCCGGTAGTGGGGTAGTGGTGGGGGACACTCCCCAGGACGCCAGGGACCCTGTCACTTCTCAGTCTTCTACATCAATGCCACTGCCCACGGCCCAGCAGGTCTTCCGGGAGCAGCGATCGGGCTCAGAGGGCCAGAACTAGGGCTGTCGCAGAGAGCCGATCAAATCCTGTCCCACACTCAGAGCCAGTTCTTGCCACAGGAAAAAAAAATAAAAGCAGATTTAAGGGCTTAAGAAAAGCCTTTGGGCTCCCCACTTCTGTCAACAGAGAGATTACCATTACGGGCGGGAGCCAGGGCAGAAAAGCCTTGACTGCGTTCTGAGACTGCAAAGCCTCTTCCCCTCCCCTCCCCTCCCCTCTGACTGCGACAGGAGCAGACACAGGGCGAGCCCCGCCTGAGCCGGGATGCAAAACGAGGAAGCTCATCAGCGGACTCTCCTGAGGCTGTTCTGTGGGACAGGAAGCCAGTGATGGAAGTGTCCTCCCCGAGGGCAGTGAGGTCCTAGTGAATCAAACTGAACACCGCCCCGGGGACGGCTGATAGATGCACTTAATTAAATAGGCCATTTAGTCCCTCACTTTTCTGATTCCATTGAACTGTCTTTTGGACCAGACTGAAATTCAGAAAGTGCTTGTCTCTTGGCTCTGATGTGGAGGTTTCAAGGTCAGATTAAGGCACAAGTATCCATCGGACAGGTGACTCAAGTCCAGGAGGAACGGAAGGTGAGAAACAGCGGAATCATAACTGTCTGCCGGGAAAGAAGCAAGACTAGGGACAGGGAGACCACAAAAATCTTAAAATGCTGGATGAGGGGCTGAGCTCTGACCTGGGGCAGGCGTGAGTAAGCTTTAGTCCCTTTATAAAGACAGGGAGACACCAGATTTGTAGGAGACAACAATTTTTAGGCTATCAAAAAATGTTTAACCCCGGGGCGCCTGGGTGGCTCAGTCGGCTAAAGCATCCGACTTCGGCTCAGGTCAGATCTCACATTCGTGGGTTCGAGCCCTGCGTCAGGCTCTGCGCTGACAGCTAGCTCAGAGCCTGGAGCCTGCTTCTGGTTCTGTATCTCTTCTCTCTCTGCCCCTCCCCCTCTCATGCTCTGTTTCTCTCTGTATCAAAAATAAATAAAAAAAACATTAAAAAAAATTTAAAAAGAAAAAAAAAATGTTTAACCCCAATATTAAAATCTGGGATCCTAGGTACCCTGCTCCTGTTAAAGGTGGCCCCATTTTCTCTAAGAGCGCAACTAAAACCAAATACACTAGGGCCCCCTCGGTGGCTCAGTCGGTTGGGCGGCCAACTTCAGCTCAGGTCATGATTCTGTGCTTTATGGGTTCAAGCCCCAGGTCAGGCTCTGTGCTGACAGCGCAGAGCCCGGAGCGTGCTTCGGATTCTGTGTCTCCCTCTTTCTGCCCCTCCCCTGCTTGAACTCTGTCCCTCTCTCCCTCAAAAATAAAGAAACATTAAAAAAAAAGACGCACTCCCCACTTATCTCCAGTTAAAAAAACAAACAGTGCAATCCAATGTTAAGATAATAGAAGTTAATATATTTGACTCTGGCTGGACTTGTCACCCTGGACCGACAGGAATGTTAAGACTGAAATCAGCAACATCTAGCTCCTAACTGAAACCCCAGGGTCTAGAACAGAGCATGACACCCAGTAGGGACCAAATATGCCTCCCCTGCCAGGGAGATGGCGGCCTCAGGGGTGTCCTGCACAACATGCCTCACAAACATGGACGCGTTCTCAGCCAGCCCAAGCAAGCACCTGCCAGGCCTGCACCCAGTGCTCGGCGGCCCCGCCAGCAGGGCTGCCGATGGGCGCGCGGGGATCCCATTCAGCTTCCCAGGAGGCCCTGGGCAAAGGGCAGGACAACTAGCTTTCGGGGCGGCACTAGACCCGGGCACCAAGGGGAGAACCCCACATTCCCCTACATTCCCTTCACCCGGAAAGCGAGCACACGGCGAACTTACCAAGTGTCGGATCCCATTCCAGGTGTGGTACATGAGGGGGAAGACGAGCGCGAACTTGGCCGTGTAGATCAGTGACGGCCCCAGACTCAGGGACTTGATGAGTTCCAGATGAGACTCAAAGTCCCCAGGGAGCAAGAGGGCCGACAAGCCAAACAGAGAGACCCCTGAGGAGAAAACCAAGTACGCCCATTACCGCCGCCCGCCAGCCACGGCCAACGGAGCACACAGAGCCCGTTCTGTGACAGGCCCGGGCACCTGTCGCTCAATTCTCACCCATTTTGGCCTGGGGAAGACTTAAACTAGTGCTCATGTCTGTGGCGGGGGCAGGCGGCTTGGGGCCTCACCCTAGTCTCTGAAATCTGCCACACCCGTTAGCTCATTACTCCTCCTGGCAACAGTGCTCTCTACAGAAACGACACCTACCACCCCTGAAGTCACCTCTGACCGTACCCAGACTATCATCTCAGTAAGAAAGAGGAAAAACAGTATATTCAGTCCTACGTAAAGACTGAGAAAAATTTTTAATCCTTCAAATCTCTACCACACACACACATAAAATGTAACTCAAAATGGATCAGAGAGCTACATGTAAGAGCTAAACCAATAAAATTTGTAGGAGACCACAGCGGTAAAGCTCTGCGACCCTAGATTAGGCGCTGGTTTCTTAATATGGTGCCCATGGCCTCGTGACCAAAGAATAAACTAGACTTTATCAAAAATTCTCTGTGCTGCAAGCAATGTCATCAAGAAAGTAAAAAGATGAGGAAAAGGGACCGCATAGGGACTCAAGTCAATGACGCCGCAGCAGCGATGTGCGGGACAGACGGTGGCCACACCCGCGGTGAGCACGTCATGCAGGACAGAGACGCTACATCAGTATGCTGTACATCTGACGCCACGGAACACTGTGTGCTCACTATACTCAAATTTTTTAAAAAAGTAAAAAAACAGAGAGCAAATATTTGTAAATTGTATGTCTGATAAGGGACCTATATCCAGAATATACTAAAAATGCTTATAACTCAATAATAAAAAGACAACCCAATTTAAAACGGGGCAAAGGAGGGGCGCCTGGCTGGCTCAGTCAAGAAGCTCATGGGACTCTTGATCTCGAGGTCAGGAGTTCGAGCCCCACACTGTGAGCAGAGATTCCTAAAAAAATAAAATTTAAAAAATGGGTAAAGGATCTAAATAGTAAAGACAAATAAATGGCCAGTAAGTACATGAGAAGATGCTCAACACCATTAGCCATTAGGGAAATGCAAACCAAAACCATAATGAGGCCCCTGGGTGGCTCAGCTGGTTAAACATCCAACTGTGGCTCAGGTCATGGTCTCAGGGTTCGTGTGTTCAAGCCCACATCAGGCTTTCTGCTGTCAGCTCAGAGCCCACTTTGAATCCTCTGTCTCCCTCTTTCTCTGCCCCTCCCTCCTTCTAATAAATTTTTTAAAAACCTAAAAAAAAAAAAAATCACAACGAGAAGCTACTTCACATCTCCTAGGATGCTATATCTAAACACAAAATCATGTGTACAGTCATATAAAATATACACATTTATATAAATATCGAAAATGTTTGATCTGTATTTACTAACATAAATATTAAAAGACAGACAATACAAGTGTTGGCAAGGACGCAAGGCAGGATCGCACACACTGCTGGTGGGAACCTGACATGGTGTTCTAGCCACTTTGGATAACCGTCCGGCAGTTCCTCAAAAGGTTCACGGAATTAACATATGACCAAACAAGATCACTTCTAGGTGTACACACAGAAGAAACGAAACATACCTGTGCAAATGCTTGTGCACAATAGCAGCTTATTCACAACACTCAAAAAGTGGGGGCACCCCAAATATCCACCAACTGATGAGTGAGTAGATTAAATATGCTCTAGCCGCACACTGGAGTATTACTCAGCAACAAAACCAAAACGGGTGTTTATCGACAGTAGCCAACGCAGGGGAAGAGCCCAAGTGTCCATCGATGGATGAACGGATAAAGATGTGGTAAATACACAATGACGTATTACTCGGCAATCAAAAAGAATGACATCTTCCCATTTACAGCTGCGTGGACGGAACTAGAGGGTATCGTGCTAAGCGAAATTAAAGAAAGACAAATATCGTATGACTTCACCCATCTGAGGACTTTAACATACAAAACAGACGAACATAAAAGAAAGGAAGCAAAAATAATATAAAAAGGGGGAGGGGGACAAAACATAATAGACTCTTAACTATGGAGAACAGAGGGTTACCGGAGGGCTTGTGGGATGGGGATGGGGGATGGGCTAAATGGTGAGGGGCACCAAGGACATCATTGTTGCACTATAACTAACTTGGAGGTAAATTAAAAAATAAATAACAAAATAAAATAGTGGAGACAGAAAAAAATGATAATAAAAGGAAAGTTCTGCTGGAAGAAAGGAATGAGTGCTGACACATGGCACAATATGGAGGAAATTCGCAAACGTTAACCTGGGTGAAAGACACCTGTCACAGAGGACCACACACTGCAGGCTCTGCTTACAGGAGACGCTCCTTACAGACACGTCTACACAGACCAAGTAGGTAAGTGGCTGCCTTGGGCTAGACGATCGGAGGGAAATGGGGAGTGACGAACGGATATGGGGGTTTCCCTTTGTAATAATTAACATGTTCTAAATCCTCATGGAGGAGGGCACTTGCGGGGACGAGCACTGGGTGCTGAATCAGGGGAATCTACCCCAAAGCCAAGAGCACACTGTATATGCTGTATGTTAGACAGCCTGACAATACGGTATATTTTTTAAATGTTCTAAATCTTATCGTGGTGGTTGTTACGCAACTCTGCGAATATACTAAAAATTAAATTATACACTTTAAATAACTGAATTACATGGTGTATGAATTATGTCTCAATAAAGCTGTTAAAAGAAACCAATCTCTACTACGATTCCCACCCCTACACGTTTCCACCAGTAACTGCGGCTCAGTACAGGGTGATTCTGAACAGCACGATGAAGGGCTATTTGCTGTTTTGTAACAAGTATCTAATTTTCCATTTCCACGCAAGGCAGAAGAGGGATCAGAACCGTGGCAACTGGGCACTGGTGGAAGGAATCTTGTGAAAGTCAGGCCACTGAGATGGCTATGCAAACTCTTCCTAAGATCTTTTATTCTTAGAGCAAGCAAGAGGGAGGGGCAGAGGGAGAGAGAGAACCTTAAGCAGGCTGCACGCTCAGCATAGAGCCCAATGTGGGGTTCGATCCCACAACCCTGGGATCATGACCTGAGCCAAAATCAAGGGTTGACACTTGAATGACTGAACCATCCAGGAGTGGCTCCCCCACCCCACCGAAGATCTTAAAGAACATGACATATTGACAGTAGCTGGGGTTGGAAAACAGCATGCAGGGAGTGGACGTTCTAGAGGCGGTTCTGTTCTCCTGTTGTCAGGTGGGGCTAACATGCACTCCTCTACTTCAGACATTTACTAAAGGCACCCTGCGTACTAAATCTCTATGGAGCTTGTGGAGAGGAAAATGACGACCTGGTCTCGCCCTCAGGAAGCTTCGTGTCCAGCAATTTTTTTTTTTTTTAACTTACGTAAATCAATCCACAGGACAAAGTAACGGGCACCAGCACCGCACAGGGCACTGTAACACTGCTATCTGTGTGCACAGGGCGCTAAGGAACGCGAAGCAGGACAATGAAAATCCATCCGGTGGGAAGGGGAGAGGATCCTGCAAAGCGTTTTCTCAAAGGTGCATGTAAGCTAAGTTTTTTTAAAATTTTTTAAGTTCATTCACTTATTTTTTTAATGTTTTTTTCAGTGTCTTTATTTTATTTTTGAGAGACAGAGCAGAGAGCGAGTGGGGGAGGGGCAGAGAGAGGGAGACACAGAATCTGAGCAGGTTCCAGGCTCTGAGCTGTCAGCACAGAGCCCGATGCAGGGCTCAAACCCACAGACATTATTTACAATGGCCAAGATACAGAAGCAATCCAAGTATCCACTGGTAGGTGAATGGACAAAGAAGATGTGGTGTATGTACCCAGTGGAATATTACTCAGGCATGAAGAAGAAATGAGATCTGGCTACCCGCTAAAACATGGATGGACCGAGAGGATATTACACTAAGTGACATAAGTTGGACAGAAAAGACAAATAGCAGATGATTTCCCTTATATGTGGAATCTAAAAAATGAAACAGACTCCCAAACACACAGAATAAACCACTGGTTTCCCAAGGAGAGGTGGATGGGGGAAGACGTTAAATAGATAAAGGGGATTAAATGGCACAAACTTCCAGTCATAAAATAAATAGATCGCAGAGATGAAAAGTACTGCACCAGGAATATAGTCAGTAATATTATAATGACATTGTATGGGGACAAGTGGTGACTTCACTTACACTGAGCACTAAGTTGTCAAATCAACACACTGTACACCTGAAACAGAAAGGTGTGGTAGGGAGGACTCTGAGGCTGTGTCACATACAGAAACAATGAGAGGCCCTGGGCGCAGGGTTACTTGAGCCAGAACCTGCCATTCCTTTTGTTTTGTTTTGTTTTTTTAATGTTATTTACTTTTGAGAGAGGGACAGAGGCAGAGCATGAGTAGGGGAGGAGCAGAGAGAGAGGGAGACAGAATCGGAAGCAGTCAGGCTCCAGGCTCTGAGCTGTCAGCACAGGGCCCGACGCAGGGCATGAACTCATGAAATGTGAGATCATGCTCTGAGCTGAAATAGGACACTTCACCAAATGAGCCATACCCAGGTGCCCCAAATCCTGCCATTCCTAATGGGACTGATAAGTCATTAAGAGTTTTTTTTTAATTTTCTTTTTTTATGTCTTTATTTTATTTTGAGAGAGAGAGAGAGACAGAGAGTAAGCAGGGGAGGGGCAGAGAGAGAGGGAGACACAGAATCTGAAGCAGCTCCAGGCTCTGAGCTGTCAGCATAGAGCCCGCCCGATGCAGGGCTCAAACTCACGAACCATGAGATCATGACCTGAGCCAAAGTCAGACGCTCAATCGACAGAGCCACCCAGGCACCCCAGGCATTAAGAGTTTTAAACTGGACAGGGGATATGGTCACATATGTCCCCTGAGAAGGTCAACCTGGCAGCCACACGGGGACAGAGAAGAGGAATCACAGGGGAGGCAGGAAGTCCAAACAGGAGGCTGTGGGTAACTCCATGTTTCCAGTGGGTCAAGGTTGTAGCCTGACTGGAGACAGTAACAGAATGAAGAATGGACAACTAAAAAAGATATAAGGAGGTAAAATTTGGGGAGATGGGGTAAATGAGAGAGTCAGGGATGGTGGTTGCACAGGCTACTGATAATGCTCTTTACCCACATGGGGAACGAGTGAAAGGCGTTCAGGTTTGATTTGTCGGAGGACTGATGATGGCACTGTGAGAAGGGAGAGACAGGCTCCGTTCAGCGGACACCAGAATGACAAGTGCTGGAGGAGCATCGAGTGAGGATACGTGATAAGCAGCTGGATCAAGGCCTGAAGTTCTGGCCTGAAGACACAGACCTGAGCATCATCTGCAGGTAAACGGGAAGTGAAGTCTGAGTGTGGACTGGGCCCCCGGCGGAGGAAAACCCACCTGGCGGTGAGGTGGGCAAGGGCAAGGGCTAGGCCTCACTCATTTCTGTGAGCAGAGCATCTCACACAGCGGTCAGCACTAACCAGGTTCTCCACACGGCTGGGTCAGGAGGTGCAGGTGGCAACCTGGGACGTGTGACGGGAGCCCGAGATGGGGGACCATCTAATGGGGCTGAACCCTTAACCTGTGAGGTCTGCACTAACTCTGAGTAGTGAGTGTCAGCACTGAACTGAATCAGAGAATTCAGTATGTGGACAACTGAAAAAATGTGTTGTTCATGGCGAAAACGTGAATTTGGTCTCAGAGTGTTGCATGTAAAACAGTGCAGAAAAGAGTCCGTTTTTTTCATGTTTATTTATTTTTGAGCGAGAGAGCGCATGCAGGCATGTGGGCATACAGGTGGGGGGCAGAGAGGGCGGGGACAGGGGATCCAAAGCAGGCTCTGTACTGACAGCAGAGAGCCGGATGTGGGACTCGAACTTACAAACTGTGAGCTCAGGACCCGAGCTGAAGCTGGATGCTTAACCGACTGCGTCACCCAGGTTCCCCAGAAAAGAGGCCTTTTTGAAAGAACAGAGAGGCAGCCAGCCAACATGGTCTCTCCTCTAACTGTATTTGGACTGGAATCTGTGTGATGACCCCCAGATCTCCTGACCTCCCAGAGACACATTTAATTTTTTCTCTGATTACACAAATTCCCTGCAAAGAACTACAACATTACAGAAGTGCAGGGTTTAGGAAAGTTCCCCATAATCCCAGCACTCAGAGATAGCCATTTTGTGTGTACCCAGAGACATGTGCATTTTCTGTCTTTAAGTACCAACCCTTTAGAAAAATACCTCCTCCTCTAAATACGACTACTGCTACAGCCACTATTTCCTGAAAACCTGCATAATTACTTAATCCTCCTAACAATCCGAAAGATCAGTGCCTCCTTCATTCAGCAGCGAATGACATGAGGTTCAGAAACATTAAGAAGTGGATCCTGGTTTACTTAGTGTTAAGTGAATGGGCTGGGATTTGAACACAAAACTCAGATTCTTTCCACTAACACCACACTTTTTTTTCTTAAGCACTTGTAGACTCCTGACTCATAATTGTGCTTTTAGACTTGCCGGTGTTTCCATTGTTTAAAAAATACCAATCTTGAAGAAACTGGCTTGGGGTTATGTAGCAGAATCATGTCAAGAACAACAGGCTTATTTTCAGACATTTGTTTGTTTTTGAATTGATTATGCTGACAAAACTCTGTGGACTTCATAGAAGGAAATGCTGAAGACTTTGCTGTTCGCATCCCAGGATTTCCATTGGTTTGGACTCTGGAAGGTTATCTGAGGGGAGGGGGCGTCATTCTAAGCTGGGGCAGCGCCCCCGGTCTGGTCTTGTCGGAGGTCAGTGTTGCTCTGAGCGGCCATTCCTGGGACTCGGCAGTACGCTGCCGTCACTCGTGGGCCACAGGTCAGGGCAGAGTCTGTCCGTGCATCTAGGTCACGTGTGCCTATAGAAGTTTCGGAGATGAAGGTTTGCACTGAAATTCCAAGAACAGGGGCAGGGTCCGTGATCTTCTAACTTCATATCAACTCAGACTCTCAAAGATCCTTGAGTCCTCTTGGGTCATATCTTCTTCTCAAATCTTCTCAAACTATCTCAGTTCATGGTACCTCAGTGTTTTCAGTAAAATTTTTTAGGGTGTCCCTAAGCCAAGAGATACCTAACAGTTTTGTTTCTTAAGTAATTAGATCCAAGCAACTCAAGTATTTATGTCCTAACAATTTAGCAGCCATTTGGGGGGAAAAAAAAACTATCCACATAATGGAAAGAGGAAATGCTCTTAAGTTTCAGTTTTAAATAACTACAATGACTAACGGGATGTATACACTGCTGGATACTGCACAACTTCACCCCGGCTATCAGACCGGCCACTGCCATCGTCACTTCCGGCTCCACGGATTCTCTCACACTGGTCAGGCTGAAGACTCGGACCTTCAGTGAGAGACGGCCTGAACACGCAGGCAAACCTACTGCTCAGGGAGTCAGCTTCCTTTCTGGAGAAGCCGAAGGCCTTACGTACAGACTTAATCAGTGGAACTCTGAAGTGGCTGGTTTTCTCCTCTGGGCTTGTCAGGAGATGCGAGGGACATCATTCACTGATTCTCAGATGTGGTGTGCCAGGGGTCCATCCGGAACCCTGGTCCCGGAGGCGGGGTGGAGACAGCAGGAAGAGCACAACCCGCGCAGGACAAAGGGGGTCCAGTTCCTACTGTTGCTAACCAGCTTCTGCTTGTCTTAATGCCTAGTTAGGACTGGAGGATTAAATTAAGTACCAGCCGTGAATTCCCTGACACAGGCCTGGTCGTGATTGTTATTTATGTTAATGCTTGGGATGTTTAATTCTGCACCATTCAGAAAACATCTCATGGTTTGTGGCTGAAGACGGTGTCCTCAGCCTTTCCTACTGACGAGTGCTACAGCCCTGTCCCTGCGTCACCAGGACGACACGGCCTGGAAACACCACTGTCGCCAGAAGAGCACATGCTTCTCAGAAGGGTTTCCTCTTCCTGGGCGCACAGCACTCCGGACCGACCCCCCCCCCCCCCCGAGGCTGCGGGGCCAAGCCCAGGATGAGAGGAGTGGAGGGCGCTGCGATCAAAGAGCAGGCGGGCTGTCACCGCAGCCGGAACCGCCACCCGGGCGGCTCTGGCGAGGCTCTCGCACAGGTTTCCGTTCTCACCTGCAGGCACGTGTGGGGAGGAAGGGTCTGAAAGAGCTTCGGGCGGCTTCTGGAAGTGGCCACAGGACTTGCCGCCAACCTGCCCGGTTCCCGGTTCCGCATACAGCGCTCCACTGCAGCGCAGCAGGCCGCAGCCGGTCCCCCAGCCGAGGGAAAGCCCTTTTTAATTTGTCAGTGATCAGCGCCTTTGTCTTCCCAGCCTGCATTGCTTAGCGTCGGAGAAGAGGCTATCACCCGCTTCCTGGCATAGGAGACATGGGGGGAATTCGGGAGATGGCATATTTGGTCTCCTGTCATATATTCTTTTCATTTGTAATGAGGAAAGCTTTGGCCAAAGTCACTTTGTCTGAATCAACTGCTTGATATTCCGTGTTGGAAGACGTGCTATGGTAAGAAATCATACTTGGTCTTCCCCCCAGTTCCTGGCACACAAATGCTGACACTTTGGGACCTCTGAGCAGGAAGTGTCTTTTGCTTGCTGATGGATGACTGGTGGGCGGGGGCCCCACCCAGCTTCACCGGCTAACTGCCGGAGAGACCACAGGGACTGAGGGTGGGGATGTCCATCCCCGTCCCCTCCTCCCCATCCCCGCCCCCTCATGTCTCTGCAAAGGAGTGGCTGGTGCTCAAGTGAGTCCCCAACGGCCCAGGATGTGATCTCAATCCCGCCAGGTGACAAAACCTCCATGAACCCCTGGATGACAGCTTTTAAGCTGCTTTCAAATTGCTGAACACACCAAGGTGCAGAAAGGGTGATGCTGAAAAAACCCACAGGTGACACGACCATGGTGACACTCAGGGCAAGCAGCAAACCCAGAACTTAATGCCGACGCTGACTGCAGTTCAGCTCCCCAGGATGTGGCCAGCCAACGCGGAACTTCCTGGTCAGGAGGCGGCAATTGCTGACAGACACCTCCACACCCCTCAGGAGGGACACTGGCCTAATCAAGGCATCGCTTGCTAATAAATTCTTTTCTTCCTTCCTTCCTTCCTTCCTTTCTTTTTTAAAAAAGATTTTATTTCTGGGTGCCTGGGTGGCTCAGTCACTGGGTAGATCTGACTCTTGAACTCAGCTCAGGTCACAATCTCACTGTTCGTGGGTTCAAGCCCCACATCCGGCTCTGTGCTGACAGTGCGGAGCCTGCTTGGAACTCTCTTTCTATATCACTGTCTCTCTGCCCCTCCACTGCTCTCTCTTTCTCTCTCTCAAAATAAACAAATATACTTAAAAAAAGGTTAATATTTTATTTTTAACTAATACCCAATATAAGGTATTAGGTATAGGTCACTGTATCCAATATAGGGCTCCAACTCACAAGCCCAAGATTAAAAGTCGCATGCTCCACCCACTAAGCCAGCCAGGCACCCCCCTCTTTTTATTATGCCTTTAAAAACCTTCCTTTTGTTTAGCTCAGCAGATCATCTCCTTGCTAGAAGGAATGCTGCCCAATTGAGGAATCAATTAAGAAAGCCAATTAGATCCTTATTTTTTCCTCAGTTGAACTTTAGTGCAATTTAAAATAACACCAGAGAGGGCACGGAATCCCCATGCACACCCCACCCCCCCAGCCCCCTTACACCTGCCCTACATTTCTCTTCCATCTGGCTCTTCTGAGGGGCATCCTTCATTTAAAAACTCAGTAAATGTAAGTCAAGTGTTTTCAGGAGTTCTGGTGAGCCAGGCTAGCAAACTATCGAAGAAGGGGTCATGAAAACTCTGATTTACAGCCAGAATTTTCTATCTAGTATTTAATTCTCACAATCCTAATAAGACATTAATACAAGCAGAAAAGGAAGTGAGGCTATAGGACCTGGTTAGTGACAGACCGGGAACTGAGCTCAGATCTGTCCTCCAACGTTTGCTCTTGTGACTTTGTCTCCATTGCCTCAGTGACCAGGATTCCCAACACATCTGAGAATCAATGACTAATGTCCCATCTCATGACAAGCCCAGAAGACAAAAGCAGTCATTTTCCAGTTCTATTACATACTTTATAAATCTGTAAGGCCTCTGGCTTTTCTAGAAAGGAACGGGCTGCCTGCGCACAGGGCTTGTGGACGCACTCGGGCAATCCCTCACGGGAGGTCTCAGATCTGAGCTGTGTTTTCTGATGACCCCAAACCTTCGGGGCCGTTCCCGCACGCCTTCGAGGTCACAGTGAACTTCACGTGCAGGTGCAGTCCCTCTAACACCTGCTACGCAGCAGGCACCTGGTCTTCTTCTGAACTCCGGGCGTCCCTGTGGTGTGCTGCTGCGTCCGCCGCCCGCCTCCCCCGGCCACACTCCCACTGCGGCCTCCGCCGCCCGCCGCCCTCACGGTGCCTACCTGACCACCGTCTGCCACTGCGACAGATCATGAGTATTGTAATCCCCACGGCATCTAAGCAACGGAAGAGCGCTACCGGCCATCTCTTCCCACGTTTTAAAAGATTGTTTACAAAGTCCCTTTTCAACAAATTCCATTTTAAAGTCAAACTAGTTTCACCACACTTTTTGGTTCAACGTGCTGTTTACAATTTATACGGTGGCTGCAAAATCTCTACAGTGGATTTGTCCCAACCAGACTGTCCTGTTACTGGAACAAACGAGAACAGGAAACTTTTTTTTTTTAAGTAAAGCTCTATGCGCAACGTGGGGATTGAACTCATGACCCCAAGATCAAGAGTCACATGCTCTGCCGACTGAGCCAGCCAGGCACGCCTTTTATGACTTCTAAAGATCCACAGGATCAAGTCCCACCTTCTCCGCACGGCAGCCCGAGCCCTGCACTGTCTAGCAAACCTCCCAGCCTTACCTTCTGCCGCTTGTCCCGTAAACACTCCTCCCGAGCCACCACACCCAGGTGTCACCGTCCAGGGACTCTAGACACTTCCCGACCCTGGGGCCAGAGGGTGCTCTCTCCGTGGGAATGCCCTCCTCTACCTCCTCTTAATGAACTCTCCTACTCATCCTTCTCTCAAGCTCTCCACCTCCTTCAGAGCCGGTCTCTCCTCAGCGGTCCCATGTCTCTATTAAAAAGTTATCGCAGTGCGACACCCTTGAGGGTAGAGGCCATTTAATGTCTAACGTGTACGGACTAGAAGGAGATGGACGAGGGGCGCCTGGGGGCTCAGTCGGTTAAGCCTCCGACTTCAGCTCAGGTCATGATCTCACATTCGTGGTTTCGAGCCCCGCGTCAGGCTCTGTGCTGACAGCTTAGAGCTTGGAGCCTGCTTCTGATTCTGTGTGTCCCTCTCTCTCTGCCCCTCCCCCTCTCATGCTCTGTCTCTCCCTGTACCAAACATAAATAAAACATTAAAAAAAGAAGAAAAAGGAAAGATTTACAAGGAGATGGAGTGGAAGGCAGGAAGAATGAACACTTCTGAAATGACCACTATGAGCAAAATGACTTAGATGGCTGTATTCATTTAGTAAACACAGATCTACTAGGCACCTGAGCGTCTGCTAGTGGGTACGCAGGAACGGTAAAGAAGGGACGTGCAGTCCCTACTCTCTGTAGATTCAGCAGTCTAATTAGAGACGGATTTCTACAATGTAAGTAGACAAAATAATCACAAATACATAACAAAAGCTCTGAAAGAGGCAACCAGTACAATAAGAACTATGAAGGAACAGTGCTGTGAGACAGAAAATCAACAAAAGAACTAGAACTGGAAATGCCTTAATTAGAGATGGTGGCAAGCAAAGTACTTTTTTTAAAGAGAGAGAGAGAGAGAGAGACAGAGAGACACACCCATGCAGGCTCCACACTCAGCACGGAGCCCGATGTGGGGCTTGATCCCGTGACCCTGTGATCATGACCTGAGCTGAAATCAAGTGTCAGATGCTCAACAAACTGAGCCACCCAAGTACCCCATAAAGTACTCTTTAAATTGACAATTTTGTTCAGATCTAAAGGGTAAAAAGGAACTAACCATGCACAGCTAGGGAAAGGGTAGGAGCAGACATTTCAGACTCAGAGAGCGGGCAATGATTCTGGGATGAGGAGGTTTGCACATTCAGTGAAGCCAGAGCACAGGAAGCAATGGGGGGCAAGGCCAGGTCAGGCAGGGCACTTTACGCCACGGTGGAGGTTTGAATTTTAATCTAACACAAAGGCAAATGCAATAATTGGATGACTCTAAGTGTGACATGATTCAATTTATTTTCATAATGTTTCTGTTTTTCCTGCTGTTAAGTGAAAAAGACATTAGACGAGAGCCACAAGAATGCCAAGACCAAGCACAGTTGCTGGGACTGACTTCATTTCAGGCCAAATTCACCATCTGGTCCAGTGCACATCACCTTCGAAGAGCCTGTTGCCATTAAACTGATCCTACCTCTCACCCCTGTTTTCATAAGTCAATATCCAGAGTGTAGTTCCTTGAAATTCCATCCGTCCGGGACAGGCATTAATAAGATGCTCATTTTACAAGGAATAAAACTGAGGCTCAGAGCGTGGACTGGGCTGCCTACGCACCCACTGTGGAAAACAGGCTCCCTTCCAGTTCTGAACGGCCCTTCCGCGTCTGAGAGGCACGTGAGAACTACTACCGTGTGGCCCGCAGCCCCTGCGCGTCACCCTGGAGCCGGGGGAGAGCGTTAAGGATAAACGGGACGCACGTGGTGAGCACAAGGTCAGTCCGGGGGTAAAGACAGAAGAAATACGCTGTCGTTAAGCACACTTGTGAAAAACACACATCTCACCTTTAGCAAGCTATGTTTGGCAAACGAGTATTTTGAAATCAGTACGGTCTATGCAAGAGTCAACGCTCTCTGTCTCCTTCAGTGGTGATGAATTCACTGAGGTAAACAGGGAGACTGAAGCCTAATAAACTGCTCTGCTCTTTCAGTGATTTTTAGGATTAGATCTACTCATCAAAACCACCAAACGAAGCATACAGCATCAACCTAGCAATTATAAGATTCAAAGTAAGCAGAAATAAGGTAACTGAATTTACAGCTAGCATAACCTGATCTTGAAGTTTATTATTTCAGTCCAAGTGGGTTAAAAAACAGAAACTATTCAGATTCCAAGAACAATTTTCCTGATACCTAGATTCCATCATCCTTTCACTAACCAAAGGAATGATAACACAGGAATAATATCAGATCTTATAAAAGGGTTCCTATCCCTACTTGATTACCACAAAACAAATCTGACCTTGAATGGCAAAGACATGGCATTAGCTAATTTCTGCCAAAGTCTTTGCAGCAGCTGCCTAAACACAGGGTCCCTGTGCTCGAGCCAGCAGTCCTGCTGATGACCACTTCTGGAAACACACAGTCTACGGAAGCCTGGAGGAGGAGGGAGGGGGATGTCTTCTATGGAAATGTCCATAAAAAAACCAAAAACATGTCCATGTTTCCTGTACCAGCCAGGGAAAACATTGAAATACAGCTGACCTTCTTGTAAAGTATCTCTCTACTATGGGTAGATGCATCAGATCCCAAAACCTGATTGAAATCTGCATCCTTCCTACCTGCAATAAATCTGATGACCTGAAACAGATGCGTGATCTAAGACCAGCCTACAATTCATATTACGTAAGTAAATAAAGAGACATTCTGGGCTGTAAACCAAGATTCTGCGAGATTGGAGAATGACTTGGGTTTTTTGGGCCTGATCAATTTTAGGTGATAAAGAATGGGTGCTAAAGCTGAGTTTCTGGACGAATAAAGTTGATGACTAATCTTGGATGGTGTCTGGTCAGTGTGTAGTCGGCCGGCCCATGTCTATGACATTTCTATCTCTGTTCTCTGTAATTTCAATAAATGTAATACATAATAGACGTGCCAGGGATGGGGCGCCTGGGAGGCTCAGTCATTGACGTGTCTGACTCTTGATTTCAGCTTGGGTCTTGGTCTCAGGGTCGTGAGTTCGAGCCCCATGTTGGGCTCCTCACTAGGCCTGAAGCCTACTAAAAAACAACACAACACCTGGCTAACGAAAGAACACAAGCATACTGGGAACTCATAATGAATTGTTAAAGGAATGAATGAACAACAGGCTTAAAGAGACTCATCGTTTTCTCTAAATCAAGCCGCTGATCTGCAGAGGAGGCAGGGCTAAGACCCACGGAAACAGCACACTCTTCCAAGTGGGCATGCCTGCGCGCACGCACGCACAAACACACACGTCCATACCTGCACTCAAGGCCATACCGGTACCACGGTGGCAAATGGACATCGCCATGGGAAGGGACCAACTGCAAAGAAATACACAAAGGCAATTAAAAAAGGAAAATGTGAAACCACAATAGAGAGTCCATTTTGGCGAAGAGAACATAAACTACTTGAAATAGGCATTATTTACACACACACACACAAAACACATCTTTTACATTCTTATTTCCACTTTCTAGTTTGAATATATGAAAACTGAGCATCCCTCCCTTTTACCAGAAGGAAACCCCTCCTTTCATAAGGAGAAAAACAATGTGAGGGGGTCAAAGACACCAATTAAAGTTGCATAAAGTTGGAAAATAATCATTAGACCACCACCACCGGGGTCCTCCCCTGCTCTAGTCACAGACTGAAGGAAAAGGAAAACCAAGTGAGTTTTGTTTATCCGGTTCCACAGAACACAGTCATCCCTGGACTCTTGCTATATGCCCGTAAATACTCAGACTGAGAAACTACCTATCCCAAATTTTAAATCCAATTTTCCTGGATTTAGCCTATGTTTCTTAATCCACGGTCGTTTTAAAATACTTTGTCATCAAACCCCTTTCCAAATCATGTTCCGAATCAGTAATTTGCCAAAGCATTTCCATAGAGGGACAACACACTGCTATAATCTGGACCCAGTTCTCATGCTCGAGAGAATTGGTTAGTGAAATGGAAAGAACAGAAGTCTTTGGATCAAGTGCACATTCACCCTAGAAAGTCGGCTTAGATTGGAAATGCTGACCATACTTTCAACACCCTAAAGGGAGGCTGAAGCAGGCTGAAAAAAAATCTCAAAAAGAAATTCTAACCATGTAATGAAATGGTCACAGTAAGAAAGGAGTAATGTCCAAAGAAACCAAAAAAACTGGCTAGACACCACTCTGCTTAACTCAGACTTAACAGGATAAATATAAAAGGCAGAAGAAGAGCCACATGACAAAGGACAAGCAGAGAACAATGACATAATTTGGTTAGATAAATCAGGAGACTAAAACCCAGAATGAGCTGAGGCTTGCAAAAGTGTCAAGGACAACAAAAAGGGGCTTTTAAAATTGTATTCAGGGAAAGAAAGCCTCCTAACCGGGATGGACAATTTTATGTTAATAGATGACAGAGTACAAAGCAGATTGCTCAACTATTTTATTTGCCAAAGAGAATGATTATCAGACTGAAAAAGACAGAACAAATATTGATTTGGGAGACCTGGAAAAGACTGAGGTGGGGAAATTGTAAGACATTGCTTAGCATTCCAAATGCACTTAGGGCCCGTGGCCAGTGAATGAAATCCCATGACTGACAGAGCTCCCAGAGGACACATGCGCACTGTTCCGGTATTTAGAAATACTGAAGTGGAAAATGGGAGTGCTATGAGAAACTGCTGAAGTCATATGTTACCCTGGTTTTCAAAAATGGTTAAAACCATAGCCTGGGCTAGCTTAGTGCTGAGTGGGTGAAGGAGATTTCATTTTCCAAACTACCACGGTCCCATTTCCAGTTTCACGCGACCTTCCAGAATCTTGTCACTCCTTGCAACTCCTTGTCACTCAGGCACATAAGTGTTTAGCCCCTTGAACCTGGGCAGAACTTCATGACTGACCTCAAGGAACAGAATGTAGCAGAACGGACACTGCATGACTTGCAAGTCAC
>PISW01011297.1:10976-41986 GCA_004023785.1 Mungos mungo | reverse complement strand
GAGGTAAGTACAACACTCCTCATTCATAATTTGACACATTTACAGGTTTAGTTTCAGGTAGAATCTAGTTTTGAAAATTTTTAACATTTCTATTACACCAAACAAGATTATCAGCCTGACAAATCAAAAAACCCTGAACTTCTGCTTCTAGAGGTCTTCAGAACTAGATGGGCTACCAGGAAGAATCAGAACTAGATTTTTCAAACAGGAATCAAAAATAGATCTGAAATGGGGCGCCTGGGTGGCTCAGTCAGTTAAGCATACAACTTCGACTCAGGTCATGATCTCTCAATTCGTGAGTTCGAGCCCCGCATGAGGCTCTATGCTGACAGCTAGCTTAGAGCCTGGAGCCTGTCTTCGAATTCTGTCACTCCCTCTCTCTCTGACCCTCCCCTGCTCACACTGTCTCTCTCTCACAAAAATGAATAAAAACATTAAGAGGGAGAGAGAGAGAGAGAGAGAGAGAGAGAGAGAGAGAGAGAGAGAGAGAGAGATCTGGGAAAATCCAGGAAGGGTGTGCAGTTAAGTGATGGAAAGTGAGGTGATACATCAATGTCAATGGTAAAAATCAATTTCTTCTCTGCTTCCCTTATATTTGGCTACTCTTTCTTCCCAACTCGAAATCCTGTCAACACAGAACACCTAATAAAAGTTCTCAGGAGAAAGCAGTAGAAGGATATCCATCTGCTTGTCCACCTTACTTTCCAAAAAACAAAACCCAGACAAACAAACAAACAGAAACCTGCAATATAGAATGGCCTTTGTCTACAATGGGCACTGATCCACAATCATTTTTTTCTAAGAAGTCATGCTAAGCAGCTTTGTATTTTTGCTCCTCAAATCCTTACTTTCTTTGTAAAGTCATATTTCAAATATCCATCCAGTGGTCCCAACCAACAGTACATCCTGTTTCTACTTTCAAAATAGCAGTTGTGAGTGGTCAGAGGCTATGACTCCTTCTTCCATGTACCTCCTCCCAATGTATACCCTCAGTAATACACTGCACACAAGGTGGCTTAGGAAAGGCTGACTCTATCTGGTCACCTTACTTCTTATTTGAAATGTATCTTTCTGTCCTCCATGTAAGTGCTTGGCTATCTCTTTCTCTCTGTCCTCTCTCAACACCCTGTGCTTGGTTCCTCTCACAGCCCTAGCTACCTGCTCCACACCATCATTATCTCCCTCAGAAAGTTAATTTGTTTTGCTTTGCTTTGTTTTAGGAAATACTGAGTCATATGAAACTTGTATCATGCCTCAAAGTCCTGAGTTCCTAATCCAATATAGATCCATATGACTCCTCCCTCAAGACTCATCCTCCTCACCCCAGCTCAGGCAACATAACCTACACCACTTTTTGAAGGGACACTCTTTACCCCTCTTCCCCAGTCCCTTCTCATCCCCACTCTGCTTTGTGATTTCTGGGATAATACAAGAAAAAAAGGATGAGGATAAAACAAAAAAATAATCCAAAAATCTTATTTGTCAAGTTAGTGTATATATGTGAAGGAAATTAGCCTTTTCATATGATTTTGCTTAAACTAAGGTTAAAATGAATCTGCCTTCTAGAAGAACATAATACCCATCAATTGATAATGGAGAGAAGTAGGCCAAGAACTAACTGCTAAAGGGAACAAGAAAGACAACCTAGAAATAGACATTTGCCACATATAATCAATAAAACAGGTTTTGTGCATGGATAAGTGTTATCTGGGCTTCTGTGTTGGGGTTCATCCCACAGTGTACATGGTGCTGGGGATGGTAGAGGGTGGAGAATAGTTTAAGACTCCCAAAGCCTTTAAAGTTAAAGAGTTGCAAATATGTTCTGAGATAAGAGCACACTCTCTTTTTCATCTGAAAACCCAGGATGCCAGACCTATTTCAGGCTTCTCCTCCAAGACTCTCTCATTCAATAAACCATGTCAGTCATGTACATGAAATTGATACATTCTAAGGGGAAAGAACAAAACCATCAAGTTTCAAGGTTTATTTAGCAGTCCCTCCTTTATAATATATTTGGAACCACCGAGAAGCCTTCTTAAAGTGTTTCAAAGACTATGAAGCAGTCACATCCCAGAGGAACTTGGTAATCTTGCCTCCTACAGCCTGACCTAGCATATAATCAACCCCCACCATGCAACTTTTTTTAAATTCGATAAGGAAGGCAGGGAGGTACCTTCAGCTGTAAAAATCGATATCTAGCTTTTTGAACATGGAGGAAGAAAACCCTCAAGTCCTCTCTGGTGATGGTGGACCACCTTATCAAACTAGACTTGCTATTTTGCAATGCCCACAGCTATGTCCTCCCTAAGAAGATACGACACAGGGACTCTCAGAATCTCCAGTGGAAAGTGTCAAAACATGAAGGAGGCAGCAGAGCCAAGTGAAATAACCTTCATTCATTCAAGAATCATGTCTAAGCAATCTATGCTCTAGGCCCTATGGGGAAGACAAAGAAGAATAAAGGAAGCTCTGCACCAGTTCAGAGAAGAAAGGCCATGAAGGAGGGCAGGGCAAAGAATTGGGAAAGACTCTGGGAAAGAAGCACCCAGGAATAACCTCCCCTACTTCATATTCTCCCCAGCAGAGCTGAGAACCTTTCCGGTCTGGAAGAGAACAGAATGTAGGTCTCCAAATCACTCTGACCCCAGCAAATGTACCTGCCCTTCCCACCTCACAAGGCCTCTGGTCTGAATCCCCTCCCCCAATCCACTGTCTAGCCTGGTGCCAGAAAATACCCTCTACTCAAACTCCATAGGCCTTCGACAGCCCCCTGAACTTCCTGCCCAGGCTTCTTCCTCTCTGGCTCTGTCTCAGTTTTCATGTCAACTCTAGAAACATAAGAAGTCACTTACCCATGGGTTGTTTCTGTATCATAGGAGAAAGAGCTGAAAAGAAAGTGCAAGTCAAACCAAGGGAGAGAAAGAGGGAAGGAGCTTGGCCTAGCAGAGTCAGGACTTGGGGTGGAGCTTAGAGTGGGCAATCAGGGAGTTGGGTCAATGGGGAGGCAAGGCCCTCAGGAAAGCAGAGTCATCAGGAGGCGGGGCCATTGGAGGGCTGGAGTACCTGGGAGGAGGGTTCATGAGAAGGATGGGGAACTGTGAAGGAGGTGGGTTAGGCAGAATCCTGGAGGAAAGCTGGAAATGGGCAGTGAAAGACTACTGGGATGCTGCATGGGTGAGGAGGTGGACTGAGGACTAAAATGGGAATTGTTTGGAGACTTTGTTGACCCAACATCTGCATTTGGAAGTAAACAAGCTTTTCAGGGTATGGAAGAGATTCTGGTTGGCAGAAAGAGCATGTGGGAAGCCACGTAGAACCAGCCTGTGGTGATTTGGAGGACAGTCCCAAGTTCAGTGAAGGAGTCCACTCAGCAGTCCTGTAAACGAAAGTAGAAAAACACCACAAACACCCCTCAGAATCCCCTACCAGTTTCCTCTATCAGCACCACACATGCCTACTCCCTCATTCTTATTTCACTTCACTCCAGGATTAAAACTAAAAGGAAACTTGCTTAAGCTTCACCTCGAGGGATTTCTTCAGACAGTCACTCAGCATTCATAGCATATTCTAACTGGACATGCATTGAGCAATTTGTTGAAAGAAGTAAAGAAAAAGATATAGTCCCTACCTAGGGAGCTTCCTGCTCTGGACATTCAAAACATATGGGTTTCAATACCCTGAAACAGTGACCAAAGGACATTTTGGAGAATGTTAATCTTCAAACAGAAGTCAAGATGTCTTTAGATGCAGAAAGTGGGGCCTACTTAACACCAAGTGCTGAATGCATAAGTGATGTGCCCAAGAAGCCATTGGTCTCATGGGAAAGGGGCATCACTGACTTCTCTTGATAGTGCTGAGATTCCCTAAACCTAAATTAGGTGCCTTAAACATGGGGGTGGAGGTTGAGGGAAGAGAGAGAAGGGTAGCAGCAGAACCCTAAAGGGACAGAGTCGATACTAACTATACTAAGACAGAACATTGAAATGTGAGCAGAAAGAACTGCTACAGATATCAGGAAGAACGTCCAACTGAGGAAAGCCTACAAATCACATTGACCCTATGCTAACACATCTCCAGTAGGCACAAACCTAAGGCACTAATTAAGGACTTCTTTTTTTCCAGGTATGATGCTGGGTAGTGGATGAATGGCCCAGCCAGGACTGCAGAGCCAAAATTCCTAGAGGCAAAGGAGACAAGCAGGAATAGGAAGGATGGCTGTCAGGACAGAACTGTGGGGGAGAGGCACCTGGGGGTTTCATTTGTGCCTCTTCCAACAATCCTAGGCTTTCTTCCTCTGTCTTAACCTGGGACTTGTTTCCCAAATATGTATCTGCTTCAAGGAAAGACGGGGAAGTGCAGGGGGAGGGTCAGTGTATCTTTGCATCTGGTACCAAGGGCAATGTTCTTCCCCTTTCTCCCTGTGCTATTCACTGCCTTGGGTAGAGGTGGATGGCTGGGGAAATACCAGGGCTCCCAGACAATCACCAAGTAATGAAACAAATGGCCCAGGATCCTTCTTCCCCTATCTCTCATAGGCCAGCAGAGGTGCTCAGGCAGCCTGAGGGCCCTAGGGCCATGCTTTTAGTTTGACCCAGTCTGGCAGGCCAGGTTGGGCCCAGAGCCTGGGTGCTTTTTGGCTTGTGTCCCTTGCTCCAACAGAGCCCCACTGGGCCAATGAGTGGCCAAGACCATATTCCCTGTATTCCCTAACATGCTGCTGCCACTCCTTTTCCTGGATGGTCTGCACTTCCCTGGGGTGGGTGGCCTCTTGAACACCTTCCATTCACAACATACTCACCCCAAACCCCTTTCAGGTCAGGACTGAGCTCCATCCCTCCCTTTTTTGCCTCCCAGGGTATTCCATTCCAGGCCATGACTGCACCACCACCAGGACCCAGTCTCTGTGTCCAGGTTCTTCCAGAAGGACTTCCTCAGGGTTCTTGCCGCCACCCAGGAATCTGCTCCATCACTGCTACTCTTGCTGCTGTGCCCCTGGCCTGGCCTCCTGCTTCACAATGGACACAGCCACTCTGAAGTCTCTGCCCCTGCCCCCAACAGTGTCTGTGCCAGATGCCCAGGCCGCACTATTGTCTCCACAGCCACCCTCGCAGAGGCCTTGTCACTGCCGTGGTAGCTCCAATCTCAGTGGTTGCTGTGGCCTGGACACACCTGCCTGTGAGAAGACAAAGAGCAAGGGGCCCTACATGTGCGCCTGCTGGGAGCCGCATTGGCCTTGCTGGATGACACAGTCACAGTAAGAAAATGGCACACATTTGTATAGCTCCTGCCATGAGAGTCGGAGCTGGTACTTCCTTCTGCTAGTACTGCTCATGTGAAATTAAGTCTGTTGCTATTAATTAGACCTTACAGTGTTCCAAATCAGACCAATATTCCCCATACACCATAATAAAAGGCATTTTCCTGTCCCTGCATAAGAGATTTTGGATCAAAACATTATGAATATTTGACAAAAGTCTCTTCTAATGAGCCTTGCAGACCCAAAACATAAGGGGGGCTAAGAACACAAGTGTTACAATTAACTCTGGCCCAGAGAAGAAGAGCCTAACTTAGAGATAAGAAACAGACAAGGACCGGACATAAGTTGCTGCATATGCCTTTGCTAACTGGAGTCACAAATACTCTCCCTTGTACTGACTTCAGCTATGAGGATGGATAAAAAATTAGAAACCCATGTGCAAGGTCAACACACATAGAGCTCCATTATGCTTCCATCAAAGAAAGGGCTTTCTCTAGCAACTATCAACAAACATTCTTTCTCTTGTGGTTCAGGAGCTAGATAAAATAACTCCCAGTCTATCTATATACAATTTAACCTATGTTTTAATTTTAATGTTACTAACTTAAATAATATGTATATTATGCTGTTTTTACTAAAAACATCCTGTTATTCTCTTGGTTATAAAATTTACTTAACCTTACTGTAAGTGCATTACATGACTTGGTTGTAACTTGTTAATTAAAAACAAAGTCATAATTATCGGCCAAAAACCAACCCATACAAAATAAGATAGGTTACTTTCTTAATCTTGGGGACTGATGCCAAGAATAAATTGGAATGGTTCTACAAAAATACTTCTGTAAAATTTGTTTCTGTATACCTTTGATGATTAAAGCACCTTATCACTAAGAATTAGAAACCATAAACAGTTCCTATTTTCTGATGTCATGTTATTGCCTAACCAATAAAAAAAGACACCAAATTAGACTAAACAGAGATGCCTGCCTGGTGACCAAGAAAGAAACTTGTGGCTCTCTCATCTCTCTCATGCACTGACACCGTCTCTCCTTCAGGGGAACCTGAACCTGCTGGAGCCGGACTCCGGCATGCGCCCTTGCATCAAGGAGTTGCAGATGGCTACAACATCCCAAAACATCAAGCCTACACACATGAGCCAAGACCTGCAGCTGGCACTCCCCAGGTGCTATAGAGATGCCCACGGTGGTACCCCTGAGCCCCCTGAGCATCCCCATCTGAGCGACCTGGTGACAGATAGGAAGACGGTGTTGCAAGAGTTTGGGCAGTCACAGGGGCCACAGGGGTCCTGGGAGGCTGGTGAGGGTGACCAGGACCCACTCTAGAAAGCACATCCAGGAGAAGCACACCTATGACATGTGTGGCAAGGTCTCCACGACATCTCCTGCCTGAGCCAAGACATGTTGTGGCTTCAGAAGAGAAGAACTGCCCATGTCCAGTATGCCTGCAGCACTGCAAGTGCAAGGACCCAGGGAGGTACCACACTTGCATACAGGACAAGATCGTGCAAAGCATGAGCCCTGCAACTGCTCCCACTGTGGGAGACTTTCTCCCTCAGGATCACCTCAGCAGTCATGTGATCCACAGAGGGCCCTTCAAATGTGATCCATGAGAGTTAGCTTTTACCAAGAAGGATCCACTGAGAGAGGACATAGTGTGACATGAGAAGGTGCCATGTCATATGTGTGTCAAAATGCCAGAGTCAGCTTATATTTCTGACCACAGGTGTGCACTGTGAGGACCCTCACCAAGTCTGTGAGCTCTGCAACCAAAGTAGGGCGAGGTCTGTCCTGAGGCAGCAGTGAGGATGGTGGTGGACTTGGCAGTGGTCCTCCCTCCCCCACTCGCCCACCCAGCTGTGAACTTCTTCTAGTCACTGAGGGGATGCTATGACCTCTCAGACACTTCCTACCTGCCCTGTGAGCTCCACCTTGGTGGCAGGGAGAGTGGAAAATGGAGGAAAGTCCCTTGAAACCCTTTCTTCTTCCCCTTTCTCTTCCTACCATCTCCCTTCTATATCTCCACCAACCATACAGCCTCTCGAAGGAAAGGAGGAAGAGATGTTTCTTAGGGGAATTCTCTAGGTATTCACAAATTGTTTCTCCTGGTCCTCTTTCTTTCCTATCAGTCCTGACACCACACATACATGTTCCCTCGGTTGTGTTGAAGCCTCCTGGACAGTGGGCAGGGATAGCAGAGGACAGGAAGAATTGAATAGACATTTTTTCCAAAGGAGACATACAGATGGCCAACAGACACTTGGAAAGGTGTTCACCATCACTAATCACAGGGAAACCTGAATTAACACTACAATGAGAAATCACTTTGAATCTGTCAGAATGGCTAAAATCAAATGGACAAGATAAGCAAGTATTGTCCAGAATAAAAGAAAAAGAAAACCTCATGAACTGTTAGAGAGAGTGTCAGCTGGTGCAGCCACTATCAAAAACAGTATAGAAATTTCTCAAAAATAAAATTACCTATGATCCAGTAATTGTGTTACAGGCTAATTTTTAAAATAACCTATACACACATTAATGATGTGGGGTTCAAGGTTACCACCCTGAGTGAAGAACTGCATGCTCTACTGACTGAGCCAGCCAGGGACCCCACAGCTACTGGATATTTAACCAATAAAATAAAAAATGTTTATTCTAGGTTCTTTTAATAATAATATTTCAAAGCCAGTAAGCAACTACAGACATGATTCAAGTAGATATGTCAAAAAAAAAAAAAAAAAAGGAGAATGAGCAAAACAACTCCTTCACTCCACAATATACACAGAGCTCCATTTAGTGTTCCCCCACCAACATCCCTTGGGAGGTCTACCTTTCCAAGAGATCAAGAGTACTCCATTATTATGCAGGAGGATCTAACTGCATTCAGCTGTGATGAGGCCAAACTGAATATGTACTGACACAGCTGAGTTCAAGTTCTACAATTTTGGCTCTAATTTAAAAAGGGGCTAGTGTCCCAGCTGTACCAGATCTCAAAGGCAAAGTACATAGCAAACCCAATCAGCATCCAGACACCAAATCCCGCCCAGGTGGCAGCTGTCATCTGCATCATAAGGTAAACATTCACAAAGATGCTCAGGAGTGGGAGGAGAGGCAGAGCAGGGACCTTAGAGGGAAGGGGACTGGATCTCTGGGGCTGTCTCCAGATGACCCCAGTGATCCCAGTGATGAGCACTAGAAGCAGCACAACTACTGAAATCCACACTGGGTCCCCAGAAAGCAGAACTGGTGACTGGGCCAGCACCAGACAGAGAAGAATGATCAGCAGAGCAAGCAGTGAGGAGCAAACATAGACAACCTGGCCAGAGAGTGGAGTGGGGGTGGGGCTGCCTGGGAAAAGTAATCCCTGTAGAGTCAGCTTCTCTGCTGCAGGACCATTCCCCTCCTGCACCTCTGCTTCATTTTCCTCATTCCTCCTCTCAGGCTGATACCTGACAATGAGAACACAAATCACAACCAAGGGATGAGAAATCAGGGATCCAATTAACCCTAGGTCCAAGATATCAGTGACTCTAATGAAGAATACAGTGAATGGTATAATTAAAGCCAGCACAATGGTCATCCAAATAGTGAGTTGGAGGTAAGAGATACTGGTAAAGAAATGGAACAGTAGGCCATCCCTTGCCATCTCGTATAACACCTGATATATTGTCTGCCATAAGACCCAAAAGCTGTCAGAAAGAATGCACAGGAAAACCAAAGCTACAACATAGTAGGCAGGGACCCAGCCAATATGGAGAAATGCCTCAGTCAAGGTGCTCCAAGGTTGGAGCTGGTAGTAAGGCACCATAAGTGTAAGTGCTAAAGAGACACCAAAATACACCAAAAAGCAGGTGAACAGTGAAATCAAAATGCCCATGGGGATGGAATGCTGGGATTCTGGGCATCTTCAATTTTGGTAACAATATAGTCAAAACCAATAAATGCATAGAAACAGGTTGCTGCTCCATGGAGTATCTCTTCAAAGCCAAAAGGCATAAATCCTCCAGAGCCCAGAGGGCTCAACGTAGAGGTGTCATTGAATCCAGCAATTATATAGTCCTCTTCTGTGAGCTTCCAGTTGTGCAGGTCCCCCTTAATGAAGCCAGAGATGATGACAAAACTGAGAACCAAAAGTTTCACTGATGTGACCACTTTGGCAGTTGTGGAAGACCAAAATGTCTCATAATACCACAAACTCCTGAATTGCATGAAGAATAGCATAAAACCCAGGACAAAGAATTCTAGGTATTGTGTAAGGACATGGGGAATGTGCTCTGAGATTCTCTCTCACAGAGTCTGAGAGAGCCGGTTCCCACGCAGGTTGTCAAAAGTTAAGACCCATGTGCTAAACACAATGGTCATACCAGCAACATAGGAGAGGATAAAGCTCCAGCCACTGATGAAGGCCCAGAGTTCACCTATAGTGACATAGGTGTAGAGATATCCAAAGCTAGAATGGGGAACCCGGACAGCAAACTTTGCATAACACAGCCCAGCCAACACAGAAGAGAGGGCAGTCAACAAAATGTAAATCACAAAAGATGGTCCTGCTTGACTTCTGACCACCTCAAAAGCTAGGACATACACACCTACACCCACTGTGCAGCTCACACCTAGGGTCACTAAATCCAGAGTCATCAGTGTTCTCCATGGGTCATCCTCAGCCACTGGTGCCCCCAGAGTAGGTCTGCGTAGCAGTTTTTGACAGAATCTACGAAGTGTCTGACACAGCATTCTAGCTGGAATCGAAGAGGATCCAGGATCAGAGAGCTGTAGCAAGCCCAGGGAGCAAAGTCTGGGGTCAGGATCAGTGAGGCTGAGGGAAGCCAAGCTGTGCTGGGGCTGCTGAGGTCCGTTACTCAGGCTTCAAAGCTGCTGCTTTGTATTTCATCTGGTATGTGGCAGCTCTTCATAATGCCTAAGTAAACAATAAATATTTACTGAACAATGGTGTTCAACCAGCTAATGAAAGTTCACAAAAAGAGCTCAGAAGTCCCATGTCACCTTTGTAGCCTGAGTATCACAGAAACTGCAACAAAAGATCATAAAAAATCAACCCCCTCCAGAAAAGTGCCAAATATCTCCCAATATTCTCTTTTTACAAACCACATGACAAAATCCCATTTAGTTTATCTAGCTCATGTAGCTTAATGGATTAATTAAGCTGTAGGACACAACAGGGCATGAATTTCTTGTGCAATAATTTACACATGGGATGTTTGGTGGAGCTTGAGAATAAGTTATGACACACTAATCCATGGACTTAAGGGGCTTCTTGAAGTTACAGAACCATTTGTTAAATATCAGCTGAGTTTAAAATACCAATATTGGTGCCACTGTCTTAAAACTCTTTACCCTCAAATCAGTACACAAGATCAGACGGCCCCATTTCTCCTCATTCTGCATGATCCATTTACTGTACTCATGGGAAGGAATGCACAGTTCAAGCCTTCCCTTTACCCACCTAGGCCCACAGGGGTGCAGTGAGAAGAGAGGATGAGGGAGAAAGAGGCAGGGCCTTCATAACTCCATGCAAGAACTAGAGAAACTGGCTGTATGGTGACGAAACACTAGAGAAATGGGTGCATAAGCCAACCAAGTATCCATTATTGAGGAAGAAGATCCATAAAGCCATTTTGTGAATTCTGACATTTAATAAACCTTACCCAAAGCAACCAGGCAAAACTTACTATAGTTTGTATTCCACAGTTATGAGAGTGTGATGGTTAGGAAGGAAAGAAGTCAGTCACCCACCTCGGCTGCTCACAGCCGAAACAATTCCTTCTGTCTCCTCCCTCTTGGGGTTCCAGGAGAGAAGGTGAGCTCACTTCTGCAGACGGTCTCCTCAGTGACAACACCTTCCCTATAAACACCTTGGGCCATTTGTGATGTCAGCGTCCAGCCACCTGGAAACCCTGCCCTGCTCTGTGAGCTTATATTAAAACACGTACTTGTAACTCCCTATTAATTTTCCACTATAGTTATTTTTCAGAGGCTCAAATCATGGTCTTAGTATGCCAAATACATTTTCGTAATGAGAGAATCCTGCATGTGTTTCCTCCTTCTCCCTCCTCTGCTGCTACTATTCAAATGCCCCCCTCCATCAAATGGAGCAAGACTTTGGGTGAACAATTCACAGAAATGCCCCAGAAATGAGTAGTGAAGAACAGAGAAAACAAACTCATGCAGCCACTATTTTCCTTTCTACTCAGACTCTGATTTTGAGAGAATTTTAGGAAATGTGGCCAGAGGTTTTTAAAGACAGTAAGATCAAGTGTAAATTGAAAAGTCTTCTCTACAGATGATCAAAAGGAATCCTAAGGTTCTGGATTAAAGTTTCTGTGTAGAAATCTATCCAGACTCCTTATTTGCTATCCATTAGTTCCATTGTTATGATTTACTAATAAACACACAACATAGACAGAGTCAATACTTAGCTCATGGAATCTTTCCACACTGTAAATGTCATTGATATGTTCCCCACCCATACTCAGGCTTCAAACCCTTCAGTGGTTCCCACTGCCCTTCCTTCATAGTTCTTCCTTCCTTCCTTCCTTCCTTCATCATTAGACCTGTGCTGATTCCTCCAGCTTCATGTCCTGTCCAGGTCCTGCCCTAGATGTGAAATTCCACACTCACCCAGTTACATGTCTCTAATGCCCTCTTGTACCTTCACTTAGCTAACCCCTAGTTTCCCAGGAACTTCCCCTGACTTTTATGCTGCCCTTCCTGTGAGCTTTCACAGCACTCAGCTTTCCCTATGTGCCATTTATCCTAATGTATCAGATTCCAGCTAGTCTGTTTGTGTCCTCTATCAAAGTGTGAGTTATATGCTCAATAAATACTTGAATACACAAACTGAGAATAGAATCCTGAAAGAGAACACAATCCAGAATTCCTATCTAATTGACTGTGAGATACATGCTTTGTAGCCAAACAATAGTTATAATCCTGATTTAGGCAAAAATATAAATTGTATTACCATCCTTGTAGAAGGCAAGCAAAATGAAAAGTGTGAAGGAAAACATACCTATGAAACCTTGATATACATCTTTCATGGCAGGTATAAGCCACACAAGGTGACAAAGAATTGTCAGATTTTACAAAGGCATCATGCTCAGGCCCCTTAATGTAGGCAGGATGCCCTAAAGTCAGAGGTTCTCACTTCAGGGACAGAGGTAGGCATAATGAAGACACAGGGGAACAGTTTCAAAGTTCGTATCCTCTCCCTCTGGCTATCTTGTCCACTAGCACTGTCCTTCTCATGGCTGCTCTAAATCTCTCCAAATGAAAGGAAATTGTCCTCAGTTTCAAAGAGAAGAGATTATAAAAGCTTCCTTCATGGAAAGCAGCACAGTTTAGCACTTAGGAATAAGGCTCTGCTGGTACACAGTTCAGGTTGAAATTGCAACTCAACCTTATACCAGGTACTCTGTAATTATTAGTTACCCACTTGGTGCTTTAGTTTCAATAACAATAAAATGAGAGTAAAAGTACCTCATAGAATAATTGTGAGGCATAAGAGAAATGATGCCTATAAAGTACTTAGCCCAGTGCCTAGCAAACAGTATATAATTAATATAATCTACATAAATGATTAATATTAGAATCTGATCAAATTCCCAAACTTTGAAAATCAATTAGTCTTTCTAACACTTCTAGCCCCAAAAATCATCCACTAAAATTTCTAACTCAGCCACAAGGTTGCTCATTCACTACATTTGGTAAAACAGCACATGTGTAGCACCGCCTTCCTTAATTACCACATATACAACTTCAAAATGCTCCTGACCACCCACAGCACTTTATCACTCTGGCCTCTTTTCTTTATAATCTTGTCTCTATTCAAGGTACTATATGTTTTACTTAATTGATTATTATTTGCCTCACAACAACAGATGTAATTTCCGTGAAAGCAGGACATCTTTATTGTTTGATTCTTGGCTGTACTCACCACACTTCAACTGTGTATTAGTAGAGTGAATGAATATATCTAAATACACATATGGAGCATGGGTAGGAAGGGCATTTGTTAAATACCCTAAAGCAAGTGGATCCAGTGACGAGGGAAGAGAATGGAGATCAGGATGGAAGGGGTAAAATAAAATGCTTGCAAAGGGGTGACAGGAAGCAATGATGCCAGCAGTCCATGACTGAGGGAGGGGTTGACTTTACTCTGTGCACTTCAGATTCTACAAGGAATTTTATGAGATAATCTTGTAGGGGTTAACTTGAAGGGTAACTGGATCCTGCAGTTGTCAGGACACGGAGAACACAGAGAAGGAATACCTGCTAGAAAGAGGGTGGAGAACAAGGGAAGATGGAAGATGGGGCTCCCCTCCTACCAGTTCCCTCTGAACCCATTTCCCTTTTCCCAATTCCACTTTTCCCTTCAGCTCCTTCAACTGTCTCTGGAGGATCCTTACTCGGTACTAAGGATGCTTCTACCACCTTTCTTTCTCTGGGAAGCCATCTCCCAGCCACCCACTTCCCCACAAAGACATGACAGTGATTCTTAACACTCATTGAATTACAGAACCCTCTGAGTTTGGCCACCTCAAAAAATGTCTGATGCTCTCCCGAAGTCCATCCATGGACCCTGAGCAGGAATCCCAGGGGAGGACTGTCTGAATGCCAGGGTCAGAGGTGGGTAATGATTTTCATAATTCTGTTTTCCTCAACTGTCTTGTGTAGAATGGTCCTTGTTCTCTTCCCACTTTCACTGAAGATAAGGGACAGTGGGGTACAGACAAAGTATAAAGATACCAGAGAAGCAGCCCAAGGAACAAAATATCTGGGAATTAAATAATCACATTTCATGACTCCAACATAAGCAGGAAGAAGAAAATTGAAGACAAAGCAAACCAATAATTGGGAATCCTGAGAGAGCCTAACACAAATCCAGCTTATAACAATATACAAAACATCATCCTCAAATGCTATTTTCACAAATTCCCTTTCTCTGTGCAGTAATCTACAATTATTCCAATAGTTTATATTCAGTCCAGACTCTATGACCCAGGTGTCAGAGCCCCACCCTAATTCTCCCTCTATCCTCAGGCCCATCAACTCCTTCCTAACTCAGCTCTTCGCATCTGGGCTTACCCTTCCTGGGATGAGCCCTTGGCCGGAGCAAGTGCCTGCCCTGACAGGGATGCTCTCCTCACTCCTTTCTGTCCAGTCTTGGTCCTCTAGCTCCTCTTAATCTTTTCCTACAACATTTCCCCTTGTATTTAGGAAGCCTTTCCTGAGCCATCCTGTCGGGTGCCGCCAAGTTTTCTGTCTGCCTCAGGCAAGGATTATCACTCTCCAGAGAGTGAACCAGTAAACAAGATTTGCATCTGGAGGCTGGAGACTGCCATTTCCTGGCCAAAATAACTTTGGTGTCAGTCTTGCTGGGTCAGACGTGAGTGGTCAAGGTGCACAAAAGATCAAAACCGTATTTAGATTATTCAGTGTTAACTCCCCCCTTCCCAGCATTGCTGAGGCAAGACTGGGCGTTTCTTTTTAATATTCATTTGACTCTGTTTACCTGGTAACTGACGTAGGTCAGCTGCTTTGTTTTTCCCGCCTTGAAATCTTTATAGAGACAGTTTTCTCAATAAAGCTCTCTCTCTCTCTCTTGCCTGATCGGAAACTGTGAGTTGTGTCTTTATTCTCTGCGTCTCCCTCTCCTGCCCCCTTTTTCTCTCCCTCCCTCAGGAAAAGAACACGAGCCGATTCTCCGCCCTGCCGGTCAGGGCGGACGAAATAGGTGCAGCCTAACGCTGGGGACAAGCGCGCCAGGACCTGGCTTTGGGTTTAGACACCATCCTGACTAGTCACCTTCTCCAACCTCCCTCCAAATCCCATTAGCACTTACAGACTATACTGATGCTCAGCTAAAACTAATTTTCTCTTTTTGTCTGCTGGTGTCCTGGGTGTGTCACTAAATACCATTATAATCTAAAAGTTTCCAGAGGTCAGGGTCAGGATCTATATACCTTCTCCTTCTGGATTCCACATTCCCACCTCCAACCTCACTACCCAGGACAAAGTCTGAATATAATTGTAGAAAGCAACCATAAGAGGCATTTAGGACAGAGGAAATGCATTTATAGATGTATTGATCAACTACGATTTCCTGAGATTCCAAGAGGAAATTTCTTTCATTTTATTTTGTGTTTTGCTTATTTGAGTTTCTCTTTTTGTTTTTGAAAGAGAGAAAGGGCCAAACAGAGGTGTCCACTGCAGCCAAAACAGGTATAATCATTGATTTCAAGCACATTTACAGGGTCATTGAGGGCCCTGGGTCTGTGAGTTTCAGTTTCACTAGGAAACAGGAGGTGTTCCTAAAGCAGGTGTATGGTGGAGAGAAGATGCTGAAAGAAATGCATGGAGAGGGCAGGGATCCTGAAGCCAGGTTATATGAGTTCCATAATGCCTTCAACTTCCCTTCCCTCCCTCTTCTCTGTGTAATTCTCTCAATCTCTTAGATCCTTCCAAAATCCAAACCCAAAGTTCATCCCTATTTTCCCAGAAAAACTCTTTTCAAGTCCAACAATCCACCCATTCAACTGAAAACTGTCTTCCTCTCCCAGCCAGCCCCAACCACTCCACCTTGTCCTGGGGGTCATTTTGTTCACTCTTCTGTCTCTAAAAAGGGCATTGCCTTCATTCTGGACATTTCCTTTTTAAAACGTTTTCCAGGGGAGTAAGTTCTACTGGCTCCCCTGGGTGGGTGTTAACACTCTGGCCAATCAGGAATTTGGCCTCGTGGCCCCTCCTGAATCACCTCAAAGAGAGTCTGGATACCAGTTGTTTCGCTAGAAGGTTGACAAAGACTTGAAGGAAGGCTAATAGGGTGTTAAACAATTATTTTACTTCTCAAAGTTTCAGAGAAGTGTATTTAAATATAACATCTTCAGAGGTCACACCAATTCTCTTTATCCAAGGATAGATCCTTTCTAACTTCAAAGTATATGAAAACTCTCATCCTCCTTAAAATTTGTGGACAATGAAGACTCTGAAGCCAATCAAACTAGTTGCTCCAAAACAATCAAGTATAAAGCTTTTTAGACAGTTAAGCTTCCTGAGAATTTCTCAAGCCCTAACTCAAGCACCCCTGCCACCGAGGTAGGGTGCTGTCATAAACACAGGAGCAGAGACTTCGAGTTCAGGGCAAGAGTTTTATGTAATAGTAAGTGTTGTGTACATGTACACCAACAGGTCCAAAGGTGAAACAGTTCACAATGCATATGAAAAGGCAAACAGAACAAAAGCCACCATGAACACTAGGGCTGAGTTTCATACCCAAGGGCAAAAGAAATTAGTTTACAAAATCAAATGTAAAATGGAATCTTTCCAATGTCTCTTACTGTTTGGCTTTCTCTAGAAGTCCGTGTTCAATAACAGTCTTTCATTTATTGATTCAACAAATATACTGATTCTCATTTAATCAGCACTGCAGATAAAGCAGGAAAAGCACAGAAATCTCTCCATACAAGTTTGTTACATCTTGCAGTTGAAAGCAAAGAATAAAGAAATATGTAATATGAATATATATAGTGTTTGGATTTGCATTCCATGCTGCAGAGAAAAGAGAAGCAAGAAAAGGTGAGGATGTGCTCAGGGTGCGTGTTGTAATTATAAAATGGGTGATCCAAGACAGCCTCACCTTCACACTTTGGGCAATTGTCACCACCATCATCTCCAGAACTTGTTCATCTTCCTCAGCTTAAATGGTGTGCCCATAAACAAGAACTCCCCATTCTTCCCTCACTGCAGCCCCTGGTAAACACCATTCTACTTTCTCTCTCTGAATTTGACTATTGTAGGTACCTCATATAAGTAGAATCAAACAATATTTTCCTTTCATGACCAGTGCATTTCACTTAGCATAATGTCTTCAAGGTTCATTCAGATTAGAACATGTGTCAGAATGTCCTTCCTCTTTAAGGCTAGTAATACTCCATTGTGTGTACCCCACATCTTATTCATGTGTCCATCCACTGATGAAGTCACCTTTTAGCTGTTATGAATAATGCTGTTACGAATACATGTAGACAATTATCTTTTTTGACTCTCTACCTTCAATTCTGTGGGATATATACCCAGAAGTGGGATTCCTGGATCCCATGGTAATTAGATATGTAGTTTCTTGAGAAATCACCACAGGATGTTCCACATGATGCACCATTTTACACTGCCACCAGCAATGCACAAGTGTCCCAATTTCTCCACATCCTTGCCAACATTTGTTATGTTCTCTTACATCCTAATAGGTATGAAGTGGTATCTGCCTACTTTTTAAGAATACAAAGAAGCCTGTAGGGCCAGGACATAGTTAGTGAGGGAGCAGCAGTTTGGGATGAGGTCAGAGAGAAAGCAGAAAGACACATCATTCATGTAGGGTCTGAGAATCAGTGTGAGGACGTTGGCTGTTAATCTGGGTGAGATGGAAACCCTAGAAAGTGTGATAGTTTCACAGAATGCCTCCTGATTTTCATGTTCTGTGTATTAAGCATTGGGTTCCTAGACTAAGGAAAGGCCTCCTCCAGATTTTGAAAACAAGGCATGGAGACAAGTTCTGTGGAGTTCTCAATAGACGTCTGATGCATCTGAGAACACAATGAGGGCAGAACAAGCTGTGTTCTTGCCTCAACCTTCCTCTCTACATGCCAAAGCACAGATGCCATACAGCCACCCATAGGGGAGTAACATGATGGATTACTTTTACTGGTACTGTTCACTCCCTGGATTATCTCTAGGCAGGACTCAAACACTTAAATAGCAAACAAAAGTCATTTTAGTATGATTCACTCTATTACATTATTCCCACCAGTATTGTGAATAATGAAGAGCCGACATGGAGATAAAGGATGCCTTTTTCAGAACCTTCTGAAATTAAGGACTGAAAAGATCGGGGCAGGGAGACTCTCAGAAATGGTACTGTAAGTATCTGCATAGGCACTTGCAAGCCTTGCAAAATTAAGTAGGTTAAGCCACTCCCAAGCCCCAGATGCCTCAGGAAGGACTGTCAGAAGCCTCTGAATAGACCAGAGCTGGAGACAAAAAGGGCCCAAGAGGGAAGCCTGAAAATACATTTCTGAGGAGCAAATAATACTTCTCATAACTTCACTTCCCTCCAAGGAAACAGCAATGAAAGTTTCTACATTTGATGAGAAGTCCAAGGAGTTATACATTTTCTCAACAACTAATAATATGGAGAGAATGGTTAATCAGCCACCATTCAAAAGTGTTAGAAATACACAATTGAGGGAGGAGCCTTGGTGGAGAGGAAGGGAGCTCTGTAAACTTCGTCTGCCCCATCTATCAAACTGAGAAAGACATTACTTTCATCTGCAAGAGCAGAAGTAGAAAATACAGACTCCAGAAAGAAGACACCTCAAAGATACCTGAGTGAGTGAGTGCGAACTGGGGAGACTGGAAAACGGGCCAGCCCGAGTTGGGCAGGGGAGGTGGGAGCCCCAGCCCAACACGGGGCAAGTGCATGGAGCTCCTGAGAGGCAAAGGGAAGAGAAAGAGAAACTGAACACGTTCATAGTACTGTCTCTGGGGAAGAGATAAAGAACGTTTAACCTCGCCTAGAGAGAGAAACTCTCACTCCATATATAACTGCTGGGTAGCCCAAATCCTGAACGCAGGTAGCACAAGGGAAAGAACAGCTTCCAGCCCTGCGCCATCCCAGCAGGGAGTCGGCAGCCATGGCAGAGGCGCCAGGGGCGCTCACTTTGACCTCTACTGTGGGAATGGGAGCACACACCTCATTTCCACGGTGCATCTCGCCCCCAGCATTGGCCACATGAATCCCAAATCCCAGGTGCCAACAGGGAAAAAATAGCCCCCACCCCCACACGATCCCGGCAGGGAGGTGGCGGCGGTGGAGGCCAGGGCTCGCCCTTCGGCTGCAGGAGCGCGCAGCTCATTTCCAGCAGCGCCCGGCGCCTCGGGCAGCAGAAACACAAATCCCAGCCGGCGCCAAGAGAAACTCATCCCTCACCCCAATGCTATCCCGATCCAGGCTGGGGGCTGGGAGTCCATAGCAGTGTCTGTGAGGGTGTGCACTCCACCTTCTGCTGTGCACCTCTCCTCAGGCAGCACACCTCCTCTCAGGCAGGGGCTGCACAAATCCCGGCCTGAGCCAAAAGAAACTGATACCTCCCCATAAGAAGCCAGCTGCCAAAGCAAGTACATGTCATCTGTGGTAGCATAAAAGTGCATAGACTAGGACTTTGAACCGAGGCGGGCCTGGAAAATACAACTGGGCTCAGCTGTGGCACAAGGAGATTATACTCATTAGAGTGCCCTACAGTGCTTAGTTCCAAAGGAGCTTGGTGTGCCGCCATTCTACTTTCTGCAGCTACCAAGGTGGAGCCACTGAGAGCAGCCTCTGAGACCAGCCCCACCAAACCACGCCTATCCACAAGGGGGAGCTGCTGCTTTTTTTTCTTTTTTCTTTTTTTATTTATTTAGTTTTTCTTTTTTTATTTTTTGGACTTATTTTTATTATTATTACGTTTTTTACTTTTTTTTGAATTTTTACTCCTTATTTTCCTTCCTCCTTACTCCCTCTTTTTTTTCTTTCTTGCAATCCAGATATATTCTCCTGTATCTCATCCTTATCTCTCCCCTCAACTGGTCATACACTTTTAGACTGTCCATTGTCCTTTGTTGTTCTGACCCCTTTTATTTTTTTTTTATCTTCTCTTCTTTTTGTCTCTTTCCTCTCCATTTTCTTTCCCCCTTTTAATTTGTTTGTTTGATTTGTCTGTGCATTTGTGTGTTTCTGTTCCTTCTGTGTTTGCCTGTCTATTTTCCTTCTTAGGGCTACACCAAGAAACAAGCCAAAGTGTGCATAACAGCAAGTCCCAAATATCGCTGAGTAGGGAAAAAAAATATTCATAAGGCACAACAAGAGAAACTGAGAGACACCATTAAAAGAATATTTCCTGAAGCGACAGGCTCTGGATAATCAATAAGCCTCCTTTAACAGAGCAATATTAACAGGTGCACAGGGCACAATGAGCTTTTTAAAGCTGTCAAGAGACAGAAAACTAGCAAAAATGACAAAATGAGGGAACACTCCCCTTAAGAACCTCCAGGAAGAAGTCACAGCCACAGAACTGCTCAAGGCAGATCTAGACAACATATCGAATCAAGAAATTAAAAAATTTGTCATAAAATTAATCGTGGGGGTTGAAAAAAGCCTCAAAGGAGCAACTGAGACAATGACTAGGAACTTTGAAAATAGGTGTGATGGGTTGAAAAAGGCTATAAATGAGGGGAATAACAAAATGGAGGCAGGCAGCCACCTCAAGGATTGACAAGACAGAGAGAAGAGTAGGTGAATTAGAAGATATAGTTATATCAAAAGAGGAAGCAGAAAAAAAGAGAGAGAAACTGATCCAGGAGCAGGAGAGGAGAATTTGAGACCTGAGTGATACAATCAAATGGAACATCCGTATCAGGAATTCCTGAAGAGGAAGACAGAGAGAAAGGTCTTGAAGGGATACTAGACCAAATTATCACAGAATTTCCCAAATCTCTGAAAGAAATAGACATTCAAATTCAAGAGGCACAAAGAATCCCCTTAAGATGTAATTTGAATCTACCTTCGGCATGACATATCATAGTAAAACTGGCAAAATAAGATAAAGAGAGAATTCTGAAAGCAGCTAGGGAGAAAAGGGCCCTAATGAACAGAGGGAACCCTATCAAAGTGGTTACAGACCTATCTAATGAAACTTGGCAGGCCAGGAAGGAATGGCAGGAAATCTTCAATGTGATGAACAGAAAAAACATGCAGCCAAGAATCCTTTATCCAGCAAGCCTGTCACTCAAAATAGAAAAAGAGATAAAGGTGTTCCCAAATAAACAAAAATGGAAAGAATTCATGACCAACAAACCAGCCCTACAAGAAATCCTAAGAGGGACTCTATGAGGAAAATGTTGCAAAGAATACAAGGTGCCAGAGACACCACTATAAACATGAATTCTAGGGAGAACACAATGACTCTAAACCCACATTTTTCAATAATAACACTGAATGTAAACGGAATGAATGCTCCAATTAAACAACACAGGGTAGCAGAATGGGGAAAAAAACCAAAATCCATCTATTTGCTGTCTACAAGAGACTCATTTTCGACCTGAAGATACCTTCAGGTTGAAGGTAAAGGGATGGAGAAATATCTACCATGCGACTGGACACCAAAAGAAAGCTGGAGTAGCCATACTTATATCGGATAAACTGGACTTTAAAAAATAAAGGCAGTAACAAAAGATGAGAAAGGACATTATATAATAATCACAGGGTCTCTACATCAAGAAGAGATAACAATTATAAACATTTATGCCCTGGACTTGGGAGCTCCTAAAACATAAAACAATTAATCACAAACAGAAATAATCTTATTGCTAAGAATATGCTCATTGCAGGGGACTTTAATACCTGACTTACAACAATGGATAGGTCAACCAGACAAAAAATCACTAAAGAAACAATGGACCTGAACGGCACACTGGAGCAAATGGAATTAATAGATATATTTAGAACTCTGCATCCTGAAGCCAGGGAATTCACTTTCTTCTCCAGTGCACATGGCACATTCTCCAAGAATGATCACATACTGGTCATAAAACAGCCCTCCATAAATACAAAAGAATCAAGATCATAGCATGCACACTTTCAGATCACAATGCTATGAATCTTGAAATCAACCACAGGAAGAAATCTGGAAAACCTCCAAAAATGTGGAGGTTAAAAACTACCCTACCAAAAAATGATTGAGTGAACCAGGCAATTAGAGAGGAAATTAAGAACTATATGGAGACAGGGGCACCTGTGTGGCTCAGTTCGTTAAGTGTCGGGCTTTGGCTCAGGTCACGATCTCACGGTTCATGGGTTCGAGCCCCGCGTCAGGCTCTGTGCTGACAGCTAGCTCAGAGCCTGGAGCCTGCCTTCGGATTCTGTACCTCCCTCTCTCTCTGACCCTCCCCTGCTCGTGCTGTCTGTCTCTCAGAAATAAATAAAAAACATTAAAAATTTAAAAAAAAAAGAAATAATGGAGACAAATGAAAATGAGAATACAACAGTTCAAACTTACTGGTACGCAGCAAAGGCAGTCTTGAGAGGAAAGTTCATTGCAGTCCAGGACTACCTCAACAAATTCGAAAAAGCACAAACACAAAACCTAATGAGCACCTAAGGAAACTAGAAAGGGAGCAGCAAGAACACCCCATACCCTAACAAAGAAAAGAAATAGTAAAGATCAGAGTAAAATTAAACAAGATAGAATCCACAAAAACAATTGAACAGATCAATGAAACCAATAGTTGGTTTTTTGAAAAAATAAACAACATTGATACACCTCTAGCTAGGCTCCTCAGAAAGAAAAGAAAGAACATGCAAATAGACAAAATCATGAAGGAAAATGGATCTATTACAACTGATTCCTCAGAAATACAAGCAATCATCAGAGATTACTATGAAAAACTATATGCCAACAAACTGGACAATCTAGAAGAAATGGACAAATTCCAAAACATACATGCACTACAAAAATTCAAACGGGAAGAGATAGAAAATCTGAACAGACCCATAACCAGTGAAGAAATCGAATCAGTTATCAAAAATCTCCCAATGAATAAAAGCCCAGGGCTGGATGGATTCCCAGGAAAATTCTACCAGACATTTAAAGCAGAGTTAATGACGATTCTTCTTAAGCTATTCCAAAAAATAGAAATGGAAAGAAGACTTCTGGACTCATTCTACGAGGCACATATCACTTTGAATCCCAAGTCAGGCAGAGACCCAACAAAAAAAGAGAACTACAGACCAATATCCTTAATGAATACAGATGCAAAAATGCTCAACAAGATATTAGCAAATCAAATTCAACAGCATATACAAAGTATTATCCATTATGGTCAAGTGGGATTTATTCCTTGGTTACAAGGCTGGTTCAATACTCGCAAATTCATTAATGTGATATATCACATTAAAAAAAGAAAAGAAAAAAACTATATGATCCTGTCAATAGATGCAGAAAAAGCATTTGGCAAAATACAACAGCATCCCTTCTTAATAAAAACCCTCGAGAACGTCTGGATAGAAGGAACTGACATAAACATCATGAAAGCCATTTATGAAAACCCCACAGCCAATGTTATCCTCAATGGGGAAAAACTGAGAGCTTTCCCCCTGAAATCAGGGACACAACAGGGATGTCCACTCTCACCACTGTTGTTTAACATAGTGTTGGAAGTCCTACCATAAGCAATCAGACAACAAAAGGAAATAAAAGGTATCAGAATCGGCAAAGAAGAGGTCAAACTTTCACTTTTCACAGATGACATGATACTCTACATGGAAAACCCGATCGACTCCACCAGAAGCCTTCGAGAACAGATCAATGAATTCAGTAAAGTTGCAGGATACAAAATCAATGTACAGAAATCGGTTGCATTCTTGTACACCAAAAATGAAGCAGCGGAAAGAGAAATCAAGAAACAGATCCCATTCACAATCCCACGAAAAACTATAAAATGCCTAGGAATAAACCTAACCAAAGATGTAAAAGACCTGTATGCTGAAAACTATAGAAGACTTATGAAGGAAACTGAAGAAGACACAAAGAAATGGAAAAACATTCCCTGCTCATGGATTGGAAGAATAAACGTTGTTAAAATGTCATGATTATCCAAAGCAATTTACACATTCAATGCAATCCCCATCAAAGTTGCACCAGCATTCTTCTCAAAGCTACAACAAACTATTTTAAAATTTGTATGGAACCACAAAAAACCCTGAATAGCCAAAGTAACATTGAAGAAGAAAACCAAAATGGGGGGCATCACAATCCCAGACTTTAGCCTCTACTACAAAGCTGTCCTCATCAAGACAATATGGTATTGGCACAAAAACAGACACATGGACCAGTGAAATAGAATAGAGAACCCAGAACTGGACCCGCAAGTATATGGCCAATTAATCTTTGACAAAGCAGGAAAGTGCTGTTATGAACATTGGAATGGAAAAAAGACAGCCTCTTCAACAGGTGGTGTTGGGAGAGCTGGACAGCAACATGTAGAAAAATGAAATTAGACCACTTTCTGACACCATTCACAAAAATGCACTCAAAATGGATAAAAGATCTGAATGTGAGACAGGAAACCATAAAAACCCTTGAGGGAAAAGCAGGAAATAGCCTCCTAGACCTCAATTGCAGCAAGTTCCTCCTCAACACATCCCCAGAGGCAAGAGAATCAAGAACAAAAATGAACTACTGGGACCTCATCAAGAGAAAAAGCTTCTGCAAGGCAAAGGAAACAATCAAAAAAACTAATAGGCAACCAACAGAATGGGAAAATATAGTGGCAAATGGCATATCAGATAAAGGGCTAGTATCCAAAATATACAAGGAGCTCACTAAACTTCATACACAAAAAAATGAATACTCCAGTGAAGAAATGGACAGAAGACCTGAATAGACACTTCTCCAAAGAGGACATCCAGATGGCCTACAGGCACATGAAACGATGCTCAGCGTCACTCATCATCAGGGAAATACAAATCAGTACCACCCTGAGATACCACCTCACACTGGTCAGAGTCACTAAAATGAACAAATCAAGAGAATATAGATGCTGTAGAGGGTGTAAAGAAACAGGCACCCTCCTACACTGTTGGTGGGAATGTAAACTGGTGCAGCCGCTCTGGAAAACAGTGCGGAGACTCCTCAAAAAACTATCGATAGAACTCCCCTATGACCCAGCAATAGCACTGCTAGGGACTTACCCAAAGGATACGGAAGTGCTGATGCATAGGAGCACATGTACCCCAATGTTCATAGCGGCACTTTCTACAATAGCCAAATCATGGAAAGAACCTAAATATCCATCACCTGATGAATGGATCAAGAAGATGTTGTATACACACACACACACACACACACACACACACACACACAATGGAGTACTATATGGCAATGAGGAAGAATGAAATCTGGCCATTTGTAGCAAAGTGGATGGACTTGGAGGGTATCATGCTAAGTGAAATAAGTCAGGCAGAGAAGGATAGATACTATAAGTTTGCACTCATAGGTCTAACAGGAGAAACCTAACAGAGGACCATAGGGAGAGGAAGGGGGAAAGAGAGCTGGGGAGAGTGAGGGACACAAATCATGAAAGACGATTGAATACTGAACATGAACCATGGACTGAAGGGGTGATGGTCATTGTGGGGAGCACTTGTGGGGAGAGGCACTGGGTGTTATATGGAAACCAATTTAAAAATAAACTATTAAAAAAAAGAACTTAGTACACTTGTTAGGCTGAACCTAATAAAATTCCTGACTCTTGGTTTTGTCTTCTACAGTCTATCAATTTAGTTCTTCCCTCTTCTAAACATTTTTTGGACACAGGCTAAGGAGACAGGAGGCCAGACTGAGGAAGGGCAAATAATAAGAGCTAAGATTTATTGAGCGCATACTATGTGCCAAGTATGTTGCATCCTTACCACAGTGCTAATCCTCACAGTAGTCCCATGAATAATTTCCTGCAGCCCTTGCAATTATTTCCTACCTTTAACAGGTTAGTGAGTTCAGATAAAGAGGCTACATGGGAGGAACAGCTCTGGGATTCAACCTCAGCCCAAGACCTCCTGTTTTTCCACTGCCCCCCCTCTTACCTCCAATGTCACTTAGCAATTCTGTAGCCTGCTCGCCTCTAAATGCCAGCCAGGCCCTCCCCCTTTGCCTTCTCAGTAAGGACCCCAACACTGCAGTTTTCAGTACTGAAACAAGGTGGCAGCAAATGCACAGATGGGCCCAGAGCTAGGCCTGGTGTCTCACCACAGCCAGGACCCTCTCCTCCACCCAGATCTCCACCCACTCATCCTCCTAGCCAGACAGGAGGACAACGCCAAGGGTCTCAGGAAAGAGAGATCTTGCTGTGACAACTCAAGCTATGGGGACAGGTGGGCCGTGTGAGGAGGAAATGGAGGAAGGAAGGGAGGCTGTAAGAGAAGCCCGAGAGAAAACAATCTGCAGAGACCCAACCAGGAAGCAGGTGGTCAGGTGCAGTGTGAAGCCCAAGTTGAGAAATCACAGCAGGACTACCTGCCGCTCCCCACACTTGACCAAGCATTCCAGGGGCTCAAGGGCAGCAACCTCGAGAAGCCTGTTAACTTGGTCAGATGCAACCAGGAACAGGAGGAGGTTGCAGACATGGGTGAGACCTAAATCCCAATTAAACACTAGATACAGAAAGGAAGTTTGCCTTCCCTTATCATGAGGCCATTTATTACCACATTCCTTAGGGAGGGGACTCCACCACACTATCTGGCCAGCTCCCACCCTGGAGCACTAGTGAGGTGTGGCCCTTCCTGGTCAGAGAAGAGCTTCTCAACACTTCAATGCAGGCTCTGAGTAAAGACCTAGGTCCAGTCTAATCTCCAACCTCAGACCCCAGGCCTGAATGCCATCCTCTGTGCCTGGCAGGGGAAAAAGGAATTCCAAGGGAAGTACTCTAGGTTTTATGGAGTCATAGTGTGTTTCATGTGTTGTTTCTCAACTTTTGCCTTCGAAGAAAATGGAAAAGCTCAGGATCCCAAAGAAAGATGTCCATCAGGAAATATCTTAATTAAATGGTGGAGAGGACTTTCTTGGTCTTTTTTGCAGGAGGAAGACAGAAGACCAAATGAAGAAAGGAATGTTAGTCCAAACTTTAGATCTGCCTCTGGCCTTTCTGGAGGCTCCCTTGTACCCCTGCCTGCTCCTCTTCCTTCTCTTTCTGCTCCAGCATTGGCAGGACTCACAGCAGGGGCTCCCATGCCACCTCCCTGCCCGCTGTACCAAAGGTTTCTATTCCTCCAACTCTCACAATCAGGGAACAAGAAGCACCCCAACTTAAATTTAAATGTATTGGTTTCTTTAAAAATAAGGCACATCTTTAGAGATATCAGCACTAAATGTAAAACTTTTATTCTACCAAGTTTTCCTGAAGGTCAAAGGAGCTCACGTTCCCTTTGTTGCCATTGGTCAGCAAAAAGGTGACCTAAATGATAATTAATATGTCTGTCTCATAAAGTCTTCATGAGGAATTGTTAAGAATAAGTTGATTGAAGACATAAAGAGGTGTAGGAGCTCCTGGGTGGCTCAGTCAGTTAAGCGTCCGACTTCGGTTCAGGTCATGATCTCATGGTTTGTGGATTTGAGCCCTCTGGTCAGCACAGAACCTGACTTTGGATTTTGTGTCTCCCTCTCTCTCTGACCCTCCCCTGTCATGCTCTCTCTCTCGCTCTCTCTCAAAAATAAATAAAAACATTAAAAATTTTTATTCAAAGAAATAAAGAGGTGTATGTGCATAGCTTTCAAAATCGTTAGCAATTTGAAATTTTTAACATTGTGCTAAGTGAAATGAAACATTGGGTTGATTTCAATGAATATCTAAGTCTTTTCCAAATAAGATAGAACGCTAAAGAATTGTTTATTGAAACTCTTTGTGAGTCTTCTTTGTTTCAAGGCAAGTGCATTCTTTGCATAAGTTCCATTAGAAAGTGTTCTCCCTGTAACAGGACACCAGTGGAAACATTGGTTACCTGACCAAGGCTTTGCTTGAGAGATTCATGCATAGACTCAAATATGACCAGGCAGCTTTAAGGAACTAAGGTTGACTTTATGGAGCCAAGAAAGTGTCTGAGTAATGTTGGCTTGATAACTTGCTTAAGAGAATTCCCAGCAGCCTTACCACGTGATTAAACAATATGACTTTTGGTCTGTGTGGGTCACCTCAGGATATATTGGGAATCTGCAGAAGAGAAATCCACACAAATCTACAAGGATCACAGCCAAATCTGGTGGCAGGTATATGGCTTGGCCTTTGGCCTCAAGAGACTATTAAAAGTTCAATGGAGAGAGTCCTTGTGAAAAGTTTCAGCAAAGCAAGTTGAAAAGAATCTATTAGGCCAATCACTAATCTTGCTGAGCCTATGTAAATAATGAGGTCACCTTTGCTAAAACTGGACACTTTTTTCAATGAAATTAGTCTATATTTGACTCTCTTTGGAAATGAGGGTGATTTTACAAAGAAAATTTATGTTACATAACACAATTTTGTGAAAGTTAAATTCTTGTTCTGATAGTCTTTGGATATTTGTTGTTAGCCTAAGCAACGCAACTTGTAAATGTCAGGGAATTTGTCACAATATGTAATTTTTCTCATCTATAGCCAATCTTCATCCTTATTACTCTGTGGGGATAATGACAGAACCCCATGTGCATATGATTTCTTGAACAACTGAACAATAGCATGCACTCTCTGAAAATGTGTACTTCAGCTGTCACCTTGACCAGTTCTTTGAAGCTGAGAAACAAAATTGAGCCTTAAAAACTGGAGCTTATTCCACTTCATGGGGTTACCTGTGACCTTGTAGAAGTAGTGGATGGTACCACTTTTCTTAAGACTAGAGAGAGAACATGTGTAGGGATGCCCATATCCCCACTTGCACTTGCCAGTGACTCCTCAAATTTGTTTTTGTTTAAAAAAATTTTTTTTACCATTTATTTACTTTTGAGAGACAGAGCATGAGTGGTGGAAGAGCAGAGAGAGACAGAGACACAGAATCTGAAGCAGGCTTCATGCTCTGAGGTATCAGCACAGAACCCAATGCAGGGCTCAAAGACATAAAACATTAGATCATGAGCTGAGCCGAAGTTGGACACTTAACCTACTGAGCCACCCAGGTGCCACTAATATTTGAGTATTGTTAAGCCTAGAGATGAGGCAAAAAGGCCTTCTTGACCACGAAATGTAACCAGTTTTACTTTAATCTGTTGCTTGCACTTCAGTCCCATCTAAGACAGAAGATGGGTTAGAAGTGACTTATGCTACATTGTCAGTGCCTATCAGGTTCTTCCTGATGTCTGACCACCATGCCCCTTATGATGTCTAAAGCCCACTATTCACAAAAACTCTCCATAAAACTAATTTCCCCATCTCTTCAAAGTTGGGATAATGGATGAAGAAGATTGAGAGGGAAAAGAGAAGTGAAATGACCCAGAAGTAGGCAGGAAAAACTGGCCAGGCAGAGACAGGAGAGGAGTGACAAGGATGGGAGGAAGGTGGAGGGGGGGGGGCAGAGGCTGCAAGGAGATAATCAAAAGACTGAAAAAGCAACAATAGAGGGACAGAAATGTATAGAACATTATCTCCAACCCCAGCAGGAGTGATGAGGGAGGAAAAGAGGAAGAAGGGAGAGGAATGAGGGGAGGCAGACAGTGTTTCTGTAGGAAAACAACATGGGTTCAGGTGTGAGGCAGAAACCCCCAATACACATGCTGCTTAGCTGTTGTAGAGCCTGTTCTGGGAGGGACCTGGGACTGAAAGGTATTCTCCTGAAAGAGATGGGTCACAGGAGTATCTGCTCCAGGGAGACCTGACAAGATAAACTCATGTGCTGTGGAATGGAGGATCAGGGAAGTTATTAACCATCTACTCTCTATTTTCAATCACTTAGGTTGTGGTTGAGAGGGGATAAAGTAGGAAAGTAAAGAAGTTAATGGATATGTGATTCTGACTGAAGCCTCCCCTTCTCTCTCATCCCCTAATGCAGTGAGTACAGAGAGGATACTTGGACCGTCTCTCATCCTCTATCTCCCATTCCCTAATCTCCTACTTTTGAATAAAACTCTGCCCATATTCACCCACCTTAACGTCAGCTCTCCCACCAGAATCTGTCCTGACCTTCCCTGAGCCACATGCTCTATCCTTTCTGCCTCATAAGGGAGCCAATAATGCTGCTGCCCACTGAGAGAGAGACTCCAGAGAGGATCTTCAGTTTGGAACTAGAGAATCAATACAGTTTATAGATTGTGAACTCTGCCCCAGATACATATCTGAGCTCCCTGGGGTTAGAAGTCAGCTTTCCCATTCCCCTGCCTCCGTGTGTGTTCTGGTTTCAGTCTTTCTTTTCTACTTGCAAGTGTGTTCAATCTTTCCCACCTCACTTTCCTGCACTCATAGCATGATGTCCCTTGCCAAATATAAACCCACTTCATCTCATCTCAGGTGCCCTGGTGCAGGTGTTAGAAGATCTACCTCCTACTTGAGGTACAGGAAGTGGACCTGCTTGGAAAAGAACTGGGTTGTTTGACTTCAAGGGCTCTGTAGGTACCACTACCCCAAACTTACTGTCCATGTCTGAGGATCAGACGTGTGTCTTGTGTGTGCCCTGAGCAGCTAGAAGGAAGTATAATTCTTCCTCCCTGAACAGGCATCTCTTCAAAAGAAAGCAGTGTGAGTGCTCTAGACACAATTCTGGGCTATGGAGCAGAAAGGCTGGGTTCCTCTTGAAGAGGACTTACAGGCTTTACTCCTGTGCAGGATACCATGCAGAGAAGCTGGTCCCAAGGGGGTGAGGGAAGGCTGAAGAGAGGTGAAGACTTCAACTTGGTTTAGAGGAACTTATGATAACCTCAGTATGAACTTCTCAACAGCCTGTGTCCCTTAGCATGATAAAGTTAGGGCCTTTGTGTGAAGGGGAACTAATCCTCTTGATCTAGAAACCAAAATGTGTTAATCAAACAGGAAGCAGGGTCAGGAAAGGGTTAATGGGTATAAATGCTCCAGGTGCCAGTCTCAGATTCTTCTACTCACTCCTGAGCCTTTCTTTGTGTGCCCCTTTCCCTACAAGAGACCAAACTAGTGCTATGAACTTGTGCTGGCGTATGGGG
>PISW01011297.1:0-10876 GCA_004023785.1 Mungos mungo | reverse complement strand
TAAAGCCTAAACCCTGACCAGCTCCCCCAAGTGTACAGAGCCCAGAACCCACAGAGACTGGAGTGGGAGGTGAAAGGGGAGTGACTGTGACAGCAGTTTGTCTCTCTCTTTTGTCTCCATCTGCCTCAGCTTCTCACATCCTGGGGCATATTCAGAGGCCTCTGCCTTGATCTGTATCCAATATGGTCAAAATTCTTAACACGTTTTTTCCCCCAACTCCTAGGCTAGAGAAGAGGGGGCAGGGTCCATCTTGAGGCCAGGGGAGGGCCTAGACTTTCCTCTTGTCCAGGCAGGGAGGAGGTTGGGAAGTTCTACCAGAGGAGCCAACCTGCAGGCTGGATTGACAAACACGCCCCCTGGTGGCATGGCTGTTATTCTCATACTGTTGATGATTTTATCATTCTCGCTCTTCAGACTAGAAATTGAATTATCTTATAATTATAGTAGGGTAAATATATGACAGTGAACATCAAGGCCTTTCCTAACCTCCCCATCTAAAGAAAATTCTCTGTTATCCTTTATCTCAAGTTCTTGTTTATTTCCTTGGGATGTTTATCACCCTCTGTAATTATTTGAATATTTGCTCTCTTGCTTGTTGTCTATTTCCCACTAGGAAAAACTCTACATATGAATGAGAGAAAAAAATGAATGAAGAGTAAGCATATTATATGGGAATATATCTATTGGTGGGATAAAAACTGCCTAATATGATCTTTACCTGAAAGTATGGTATCTAGATCTCTGTTAACAATATCCTTAATCAATATTCAATATCCCCCTACCTATACCTCTCTACACCTGGCCTCTGTCCCACAACTGTATCCCGCACATGAGAGTTGTTGAACACGTCTTTAGCTCTGTGTTAAGCACTGTGGAGAGAGTATCAATATGTTCAGGCACAGTCTCTGCCCTCCGGAAGCCTACAGGTTGCTGGAGGCCCGCTCCGGCGGGTGCAGGGCTCCCTGAAGGGGTAGCGGCAGACAAGAAGCAAAAAGAGACACTTAGGCAGCGCAGTTTCTTAATTGGCCCAGCCCGACATTCTTATTCCATCTCTCGTATCTCCTGTATCCTGTATCTTCTTATATCTCCATCTAACTCCTCCATCTAACTTCTCCTTAACTCTGGTATCTCCTCCCTAGCCAGGTCTTGGGCCTTTATTTAAAGACTTATGACATCAAAAGGTGGAACTTTTACAAATAATTCTCAGTGATAAAGATGCTTTGAAAAGGGTGCAGAAACAGGTTTTACAGAGGCATTTCTTCAGAACTATTCTAATTACAATGAGGTAACTTACACATCATAGGATAACAGGATATTCTCAGTGAATAGCAGAGAACATACACATTTGTTTGAACCTTGTAGTAAATCTTACAACTAAGAAGATAGCAAGATGTTTTCAGTGAGAAGCAGATAGCAAACACATTTTATAACAATGATGCTAAAATTTAGTCATAGACAGGGCTAGGAGGCATTCTATTTGGCTCACAAGAGGAAAAATACATTTGTGATGGTTTGTAAGTAAACCTTTTGTCAACCTTGATCTTTGTCAACTGTTGAAGGTGTAAGTGCCATAAGCACCCCTAGACCAGCTGGCCTTTGCATATGAGTTTAAGTTGTAACTACTCTTACCTATCCTCACAATGGGCACCAAATTAGCATATGTATGCGCAGTAACTTGTGCCTGGCTCTTGTTTGTTTCTATTTCCTAAGTTAGGCTTTTGTCTCCAGGCCAGGGTAAACATTATCTTTGTGTTCTTTAACCTCCTTTATTTTCATATCTTAAGTTTGTGAAGCTCAATAGAAGAGCCTTTCCGACAAACATCTGCAGTGTCTCTTTTAACTTCCTTTTCGTAGAGGTGGGAATATGCTTCCTCCCATGAAGTTTCTGGGGAATATCGATCTGATTTGGAACATTGTGAGGTCTAATCAATAGCAACAGGCTTAATTTTACACGAGCAATGAGTTTACAGAAGGAGATGCTAGCTTCCGCCCCTGTGGCAGGAGTCGTGCTATGTCTACCATTTCCTTACTGTGACCATGTCATCCAGTAAGGCTGGTGTGGCTCCCAGGAACAGGTGAGTGAGGGAGGAAGGGAAGACACAGGGGAACCACGACTGAAGAAAGTATGTGGAGTCACAGCCATGGATTTGGAAGAATAGGGGATCCTGGGGGAGGAGTGCTCCAAGGAACGCTCGCTGCTCCTCCCCTCCCGCTGGTGGCCAGGCAGTCCATGTTCCCCTCAGAGCCAGGATTTCCACAGCAGCAACAGGAAGAAACCACCTGGGGTTGTCGTCCTCCCAGGACTCCAAATGCATCTGGCATCCATCCAAGGTAAAGAGCTGGAAGTAGTGGGACCCAGGGGGCCTGCTAGGAACAGGGGAAGAGGCACAGGGGCGGGCAAAGCCTGGAGGTCCAGGGGCAGTGGAAGCTGCAGCTGCACGGACCTGGACCCAGTGAGCTGCTGTCCCTGGGGAACTGCTGGGCCTGGCTAGGTGAGTGCACAGGGTCACCCCACTCTTCTTCACAGGGTCCCACAGGGCCCACAGGGCTCTGCACCTTGCTACCCTCCAACCCCCAGCCCCATGGCCTCAGAGCTGCCTGGACCCTAAAAAGGGACAGCCCAGGTGCTTTAAGAAAACTTCTTAGTGTGTTTCTTGTAAGTCATGTTTCCTTTGTGCCTGTAGGATCCTGCCAGGTCACTCTACTAGACTTGAGATCAAATTGCTTAGACATGCAGATTCACCAAAGTTTATTAAGCACCTACTAGGCCTCAGAAGATTTTCTGTTTTTGTAACCTGTCTAAACCTGAAACCAGGTCCCGGCGCGCTCGTCCCTGGCGTTCGGCTGCACCTATCTCGTCCACCCCGACAGGCAGGGCGGAGAATCGGCACGTGTTCTTTTCCTGAGGGAGGGAGAGAAAAAGGGGACAGGAGAGGGAGACGCAGAGAATAAAGACACAACTCACAGTTTCCGATCAGGCAAGAGAGAGAGAGAGAGAGCTTTATTGAGAAAACTGTCTCTTATAAAGATTTCAAGGCGGGAAAAACAAAGCAGCTGACCTACGTCAGTTACCAGGTAAACAGAGTCAAATGAATATTAAAAAGAAACGCCTAGTCTTGCCTCAGCAATGCTGGGAAGGGGGGAGTTAACACTGAATAATCTAAATACGGTTTTGATCTTTTGTGCACCTTGACCACTCACGTCTGACCCAGCAAGACAGACGCCAAAGTTATTTTGGCCAGGAAATGGCAGTCTCCAGCCTCCAGATGCAAATCTTGTTTACTGGTTCACTCTCTGGAGAGTGATAATCCTTGCCTGAGGCAGACAGAAAACTTGGCGGCACCCGACAGTAACCCATGATTTCCTTCCTGTTCTCAGTGCCCTTGTCCAGGACAGATCTGTCCCACCCTCAGGTTGTTAATTACAACATTTGCAAACTTTAAAAAATTCATTATGATGTCAGGGAAACAAATGTTATTGATAATATCAGAGTTCAGAGGATTTCTCAGATTTTGATCATTTTGCATGCGTTATGATGAAAGTGAATTCCTACACTACAGGTTGCATTTGAGTACTGTAGAGTGACAAAACTGTAGCACTGGTGTTCACCTAAAACTGAACATCTAGCGTTTGTAACTAAGCAAATAGTGGTATACTGCTGTCATGGGAAAGAAGAATATTAGAAATAACGTTAAAACACTTATTTTTTCCCCCTAATCATTTTTGTTAGGAATAACCTATTTTATGTTAATAACAGGATTGATTCTTTAAGTTAGATTGTCTCTCCACTTTTTACCAATTTTTAAATATTTAAAAGATAATTATTCAACTTCAAGAGCAATAGAATTCTAGAAGGTAACCAAGATGTTGTTTATACTATACCAGTTTTACACCATTTTTGATGATACTAGATTTTGAATTATACCTTACAGGTGACTCAGCTTGAGTCAAAATTCTTAAAAGATTTGTTACAATAAAGTGAATATTGGTTATTAAGTGTTCTCTTCCAAAAATACACTGTTCATTGTAGCAATATGGCATGCTGTTCATGACATATTTTGATTTTTATCTTAATGAATAAGTCTTTTAATAGGTTGACTCTTGTAAATTAAAAAAATGTAAAGTAAAAAGGAAGACAGCTGTGGTAACACTGACACAAAAGAATAGAGGAGGTCAAAGGAAATTACCTCTAAGGTGGATTACAGAGAAAAGCATTGACAGGATTAACTGGAAAGGCATTGACAGGAGGTAACATTGATATTGGACCCTGATGACTGTGTAGGATTTCCACAGTTAGAGGTTAAGAGGTACAATTCCAAGGTAAAGACACAGCTACTGGCAAGGATTTCATGATTTTGGGCATCGATTGATATTGAACTGGTTCATCACTAGAGAGTGAAATGCAGGCACCACTGAAATTCCAGGTAAAACTGCAGAAATTGGAGGCTTTAAATACAGAAGACAGGAGCCAGGTCTTGGGTCCTATCTCAAATTTTTCTACCCCTACTTCTCCTGCACCTAACCTTTTTGAAGGGGTTTACAGTTCAAATGGGATATTTTCACCATCAATATAAATTATATATGGTTAACAAATGTAACCATGATGCTTCCATCTATATGTCTCTCATCCCCTGTCTCACCCCACTGGGTTCTTATTAACAATGAAAGGATTTCTTACTCTCATTACTGAGAAGAGCACAAAGCACAGGAAAGCATACACCACACATATTAAGTCAGGAAATTTGCATTCCTGGGGAAAGGGAGAAAATCTCCTCCTCCATCTCCATAGTCCGTTTTCCCTCATCTTCTGACACTACATGTCAATAATTATCTACATTTCCTCCTTCTCTGGAAAGGGATGCTATGAAATGTCAGATGTAATGTAAGGTTTGTCATAAAATCCCTCCTAAAAGTCTCCCAAGTCCTGGCATTGGAAGGTGGGGGAGGCGGTCCCTGTGCTGTGTCTGCTTTGATACCACTTGCTAGTCATACCTGCACCTGCTTCCAGGAACTCTGCTTCGGATTTTCTAAGGAAGTAAATAGAGAGAGTCAAGTCTTCTTACTATCTTGGTATCCAGTTTCTCCAGTGACCTGATTCTCACAATCTCAGCTCTAGATTCCTTCACTGGTAAAATTTTCAATTCTCCTCTTTCTGGGAGGGCTCAAATAAAGAGTCTTACTTGGAAGCAAAGAAGTAAATGAAATGTGTTCTCTTAGTACCTTCCCTGAGGGCTTCTAGGAGAGGGGAGGTGGTTACACCAGTGGTCTGCATACAAGGATGGCTGTGTATTCAGCTAGAAAGTAAAAGGCAGGAAGAGACTGCATTGCTGCTGTTTCTCTTTCTCTGCAAACCTCTTCTGCTTGAAGCAGATTTCTGGGGGCTCCAAGCAGCCCAACCTCTTAGCCATAATTTTCCCAGAAAGAAAACTAGTGAAGTTTCCTTGAGAGGTGATGAAACTAAATATCAGGATTTGATACAAACACAACCACCATGGCTGGGAGTGGAAGGCAGCCAATTCCTCATAACTGGCTGATCTCCTTCAGGATTTGTGTACATGCACACAACACACACACACACGCACACACACACACACACACACAACCAGAAAGTCCAACAAATATGCTTATTTATAAATCTACCAGAAGAGACTACCCCAATAGGTGCTGCATATTTCCACTCAAATTTAAACACATATGTCCATATCCTAGGCACATACATGACTTTCAGTGAGGTGCTTTATGAATGTACATGCCCAGCCTCACCCGCTTTCCAAGCTCCTGACTGCAGCGTGGGGCAGAGTGAAGCTGAATGAAAGAATGAGAAGCTTGCATGTGTCACTAAGTGTTGCTCCAATGAGACTCCACAAAACAAAGAGAAATTGTTTTCTCATGTCTCACTATTTGGAATTATCCACCGCCCTTCAAGTACCTCTATGCCATCAAGTTTCACTGATCCTCTACCCCTTTTTGAGCCACTAACCCACAGAGAGTGCAGCCCAAGGCTTCGCTGCATCAGCTTTGCTCAAACTCACACAAATCCTAGCTTCACGACTCACTTTGCACAAATTTTGTAACCTCTCTGAGCATTAGTTTCAACTTTTGTAAAAAGAGCCTAACAGTACTCACCTCATGCAATTATTGTATTAAATAAGTGATTATGTAAAATATTTGGGACAGAGTATAGGGCAGACTACTCACCAAATGGCAGTTATTTTTTTGTCATCACTTTGGGGGCATTGCAGATATAAACAAGTCATACATAAAAAAGATGTTCTTTTCCCTTAGGAGGCTTTTAAATCTTAAATTGAGATGAGATAATACATAGAGGAAGGACATGGGAACCTAAAATTCTCATTTTAACCCAAACATGCCACTTATTTTCCTAAATCCTGTTTAAATTTTTCAGATTTCAATGCTCTAATAAATTGGTTTTTCTTCTGTCATTTGTTATCCCCATGCCCACCACCTTATATACACAAAACTTCCACCTCAGTTTTTTATTTCAGGAGTTGACTGGAGAATTCTTGAGATAAAAATGATTTTGAGAGTTCATTTTGTACATTAGCCTGTTTCTGGACAGGGCCCCATCTGAGGGATTCCAATCCCAAGAGAATGAGCCATGTGCAGGGCCAGAGAACCTGCTCCCTTCCATCTCCCCAGGTCACTGTCTAATCTCAGAAATTCTTCCTTATCTTCTACCTCAATCTGTTTTCCTTCCATACTGGCCTCTCTCTACACACATTCTGATTGAGGATGAGGTCCACAAACTCTCAAAGGCTGAAAAAAATTCTGAAATGCCCACCTGGTAACATTGTTGCATTGCCAACCAGCCCAGGACTCTGTAATTACATAGGTCGCATACATTTTGTTATTAACCACTTAAAAAGTTCAAAAGTTTGGAACAGCACGGAAGTTTTTTGTGTGTGTGTCTCCCATCCATGAATTACAGCCAGATGAACATTAAATCATCCTGCACGCCTAGAAAACTGATTTGAGAATTAACACAACAATCTGCACAACCTGTATCACAGAACTCGGCAGGTAGGAGGTGAGGAGAGGCAAACTGGGAGAAAGAAAAGCCAAGGAAGACAGGGAGCTGTTTTTGCTTGCAGAGAGAGGAGGGAGACAGGGAGAGAATGTGGGAAAAGCATGCCACCCCCCCCCGCCCCCCCCCCGAGGCAGCTGGAGAAAAAGTGGAAACAGCCACAAGGAAAGAACAAAAAAGGAAGAAAGGAGAGGTCTAATTTCCTTTAAGACTCTATAAACAGGTGGAGCACAGAGTCAAACTCCACATCTATTTACCTGGAGATGGCTCTGTTGTGAAGAGCAAATCCCCAGGAGCGGAGAACAAGGTCCTAGAGGTCCTTGGGCCACACTGGGAAAGTCAGTTCCTGTGCTGGGGTGACATTGGGTAGAGGCTAACAGGTTTGGCAGGCTCAGGGAGAGGAGCACCTGGCTTTCTTCCTGCTGCTGCTGGAAGCATGTCATTTGCACTGGCCGCCCTCTGCTGGCTCTCTGGAAGCACATCATCTGCTCCAGCCGCGTCTCTCTGCCTTACAAGGGGTTCTCTGCTCCCAGAAACACATCAGAGGCTGTTGTCCCATAAAAAGCCTAGTCCTTTGTTCTCCTGCGCGACTTCCCTGGCCCATCCTGTCCAGACCAGGCAACCTCGCCCTAGAGCGCTCCCAATAAAGTCCTTTTACATTTATTTCTGACTCTGTAATAAAGGGTGCTTTGATCTCTTTTCCCAGTCTCTTGGTATTGTAACTCTTTTAACAAGGACGTTAAGGGTAAAGCCTGGTGCCAGATGTGTGTTAGGATTTTCCATCATCCCCGAAATGCTGCTGCTACATCATCTCGTGAAAGTTTTCTGGGGCGGGAGGACACCAGCCGCAGTCTCTGGGCATTGGCAGCAGCACCGTCCCAGGAACGTTCTTAGGTGCAGCCTGCAACAGGCCGTTGCTCAGCGAGACCCTCCCACAGAGGAGCAGAAGGGGTCAAAGCCGCTGTTCATCAGAAGTAAAAAGTTGGGAAAACAGCCACATCTGAGATAAAACTCAGGAAGCAGGAACACCTGGCAACCTGAAGCCTTGGTCACAGGCAGTATAGAAGCAGGAGTGGAAGGAAGCTGGAGACAAAGTACAGGTACGCCATTGCTGATCCAGTAGAACAGAGTTCTGACACTAGCAAATGGCAAGGTGGGTGATTCCATTTTCACCCCTTCTGCACTTGCACATACACGAGCCACAACAATCTACCCCATCAGCTAAGCAGCGCCATCTAGTGGAGATTGGAGCTGTTACACTAAGTCCCGCACAACTGGGCCAACCTACTTGTTGAGGAACACAAGTCTCTCTGCCTGCTTATTTACACCCCCTAAGTGCTTCTTAGTTAGACTTCTGGGGGGAAACAATGTAATTTCAATTTTATTTCAGTATGTTTGCTGGTCCACCTCTTCAGTTTTATTTCTTATTAGTTTCTTTTATTTTTCTTGCATACAAAAAGAAAAAAATTATTTTTATTTTCCTTTTTCTTAAAAATATTCTTCCTTAATTTTTTGCCTACAACATTTTTTACTTTGTAAATTTTTAAAATTCTACTTTACTTACATCATTTCATTTTATTCTGTTTAATTATATTCATTTTTCAAATTTTCAAACGTTTTCCATTTTCTTTTCTTTTCCCATTTCTTATCTTTCCCTGTTTTCCCCTAATCTATCAAGCTCCTTTCAACAACCAAAACAAAACACACCTAGGATCTAGCATCATTTATTTGATATCTCTTGTGTGTTGTTTTTGATTTTTTTTAATTTTATTTCTTCTTACCTTATTAATTCCTTTTCTCCTTAAAAATGACACAACAAAGAAATTCACCCCAAAAGAAAGAGCAGGAAGAAACAACAGCCAGGGATGTAATCAACACAGATACAAGCAAGATGCCTGAACCAGAATTTAGAATCACAATAATAAGAATATGAGCCAGGATTGAAAATAGATTAGAATCCTTTTTGTGAAGATAAAAGAAGTAAAAGCCAATCAGAATGCAATAAAATATGCTATAACTGAGCTGCAGTCTCAAATATATGTCACGGTGGCAAGAATGGATGAGGTTTTGCATGAATGAGTGATATAGAGGAGAGTTCTTTCATTTCATTATTTTGGCTAGCTTTCTGTCTCTCGTAAGTTTTAAAAGCTCTTTATGCACTGTGCACCTCTTAGTATTGCTCTATTAAAAGAGGCTCATTAATTATCCAGGGCCTGTCCATTCATGAAGTGTTCTTTTAATGGTGTCTCTCGATTTCTTCTGTTGTGCCTTTGGTTATTTTATTCCCCTACTCAGTGATATTTGAGACTCTCCACAATTTATACTTTCGCTTGTTTCTTGAGGTAGCTCTGAAAAGGAAAATGCCGGAGGCCAGATTGGGCTGGTCCAGGGCTCCCTGAAGGGGTAGCAGGGTCAGTGAAAAAAATCCATCAGTTTCTTTCTTTCTTGGTCACCAGCCTGGCAAAATCTCTATCTCTCTGGCATCTCTCTGGTATCTCTCCGGTATGTCTATCTTGCCAGGTTTTGTGCTTTTATTTATAGACTTATGACATCAAAAAGTGGAATTTTTACAAATAATTCTCAGTGATAAAGATGCTTTGAAAAGGGTGCAGAAACAGGTTTTACAGAGGCATTTCTTCAGAACTATTCTAATTACAACGAGGTAACTTACATATCATAGGATAACAGGCTATTCTCAGTGAAAAGCAGAGAACATACACATTTGTTTGAACCTGGTAGTAAATCTTACAACTAAGAAGATAGCAAGATGTTTTCAGTGAGAAGCAAGATAGCAAACACATTTTATAACAATGATGCTAAAATTCAGTCATAGACAGGGCTAGGAGGCATTCTATTTGGCTCACAAGAGGAAGAATACATTCGTGATGGTTAGCAAGTAAACCTTTTGTCAACCTTATTCTTTGATGTTGAAGGTGTAAACGCCATAGGCACCCTAGAAAAGCCAGCCTTTGCATATGAGTTTAAGTTGTAACTACTCTTACCTATCCTCACAATGGGCACCAAATTAGCATATATATGCACTGTAACTTGTGCCTGGCTCTTGTTTGTTTCCATTTCCTAAGTTAGGCTTTTGTCTCCAGGCCAGGGTAAACATTATCTTGGTGTTCTTTAACCCCCTTTATTTCCATGTCTTAAGTTTGTGAAACTCAATAGAAGAGCCTTTCAACAAACATCAGCAGTGCCTTGTTTAACTTCCTCTTCTTAGAGGTGGGAATATGCTTCTTCCCATGAGGTTTCTGGGGAATATCCTCTGATTTGGAACATTGTGAGACCTAATCAATAGCAACAGGCTTAATTTTACATGAACAATGATTTAACAGAAGGAGATGCTAGCTTCTGCCCCTGTGGCAGGAGCCTTGCTACATCTACCATTTCCTTACTGTGACCCTGTCATCCAGCAAAGCCGGTGAGGCTCCCAGCAGGAAAATCCTAATCTGTCCTAGGAGAAAACCAACTCAAATGTCATTCCTCTACAAAGTCTTCTCTGATTTTACCAGTAAACCTGACTACTGTACCAGCCACAAATGATCATCCACCACTCTGATTTCCCAGGACACTTTATTTGTATTTTACTTATAGCAACACTTTCTACTTTGTGTTACAGCTATGCTTTTGAAATGCCCGTATCACAGGGAGACCCCCAAGAAAGGCTCACCAGAGTCCAGAGTCAAAGCCAAACAGCAAGGGTCGTTTATTTCAGGTTCGAACCCGGGATCTCTGCACCCTCCAAGCTGATAGAGCAGAGGGAGGCAGAGAGAGCCCCGAGAGCCAGCCTGTACCTTTTTTTATAGACCAGTACAAACAAATTGG